>VDFB02381039.1:0-92654 GCA_007258455.2 Sequoia sempervirens | reverse complement strand
CATATTTTTGATGGTTCTGAGTTGGCTCTCTCATCTTCCGCTATAGCCGCAGCGTTGCACTGGGGATGCAGCTTCTTTTCGCGGGAAAGCTTACAATGGGTGTGGTGGGAAGTGGCCATTGTATTGGCATTTTAATGATAAGGATATGTAGAAAATATTATGCCCTAGTTTCTGTTTTCTTCAACCCGTGGGTCATCTGCAAGCAAACAGGTAATATTGTTAATATTGTTAAAACCCCAGATCTTTATGCAAAACAAATTGGTTCTAAAACAAATTGTTGTAAATTAATATTCTATTTTCATTGTTTATCTCAATAGATTGATACAATTAGTGTTCTCAAAATAATTTCATTATATGGTGGTGTGACTGTGAATACATAAGAAATTTAGTTATGAGAATGGTGAATTTAAATAAGAACCTTCAAATTTTTCACATTTGTTTTCAAGTCTATTTTTGATATCACAGTAGACAAGATGAAAAAGATCTGAAATTTTACATACAACACAGGTGAATGCATAGGTGAATGTAAAGATAGAGATACCAGGAATTCAAAAGGTTATGGGTTTTGCATCTACTAGGTGAGCCTTTATGCTGATATTTTTGTAAGTTCTTAACAAATTTTATTTGAAATGGCATTTTTAGTACTTTGACACAAGCATCATTATTTCTTGTCATATTCAAGATGCTAATTACTTTTATCAAAAATATTAGGATCCAGCTGTGACAGACATTGCATGTGCTTCCCTAAATTGGGAGATAAAACTTTGATTGTTCACCGTGCTACAACCAAGTATAGATATGCATGAGGCTATAATACAATTGAATCTATATTATTTGTTTTTAATCTGTACTTCTGACAATCTAATTGATTCCATCTTATTTCCTTCTCATAGCAGTGGTCAACCAAAACCAGACCAAGAGAATGTCTTAGCTCAGGCTCAACAACACATAGCTTTACAAGTAAGACTGGGTAATCATCTTTATAGTGAGAAAATAGATTTGAATTCCTTTTCTATTGTGATTCTATGTCTCTTATTCATGTATGGTAAGCAAAGCATTCTTTTGGTATATCTGTAGAAGCTTGTATGTATCTATAAATGATGACTTGTGGCTATCAAGGTGGGATAGAGTCTTAAAAGGGCATTAGGTCTCCAAGGTATTTTCCATCACATAATCAAAGTGTCTAGAAACTATTTTGTGAAAGCTATCTAAGGTGACTCAAAGGTTAGAAGTAGTCTTAAAGGTAGGGTTACTATTGTGGATGTTTGAGCAAGGTGGTTCCTATGTTCTCATAATAGTATAGTAAACTACCCCTCAATCTATGCACATTCCACTTCATATCAATTTTAAAGGACTGTCCCTTCACACATAGTCCATTAATGGCTGTCATAAACTTACTCATTTATATCTAATCTTTTGCATTTATGACTAATTTGTAAAGCCTAAAAGTTTCCCTTTCATTTAGTTGACTATCCTTTCAACCACATTCTATCAAATAGCTCTTCAATAGGAAATTGTTCCAAAACATTCAGAGAAAGTACAATTCAATTACTTACATATGCACTTGCATTAGGTCCTATTAGCATTTTTGAAGAACAGAGGCATTACCTTGCCTCGTACTGAAGCCAAAATCAGTAACTTTTTTGGCATGAAAGGTGACTGTGAACTTTGATATGCTGCCTCTTAACAGATTCATGGCGAGTGTTCATTTCTAGGAACACACACTCTAACAAATGACCCAACTCATGAGAATATTGATGTATGCTATCTGAATCTTTGCTTATAGACTATTGTAATCTTCAAAAATTCATATGCCCTGCTTGTAAGGTGATACGCTTTTAGGGTCTTCATGTTGCTTGAGGTGAACCATTATTGCTTTGCTTGAAGTCTTCCCTTGAACCCTTTCCTTCGTTAGTTGGCAATGCCCATCCTTCCTTGCCATTCTTGGACTATACTTTTGCATTAGAATGATATTTTTGATTGTTTCTTTCCACATGCATTCATCTTGACTGTCCAAACTTTACAATCTCTTATCACTATCACTGAATCTTTTGCAATGTGATTGTCATCCTCTATCTCTTGATCACTAGCCTCATTATGCTTGATTACCTGTGTGTAGAGTCTCCCCAGATTTGTCTTCATTGCATAGTGAACTGTTATTCTTGCTTACACCATCTATAAATATGCCTCCTATGCTTTCAACCTCTTATATGTTGTCTCTTTCAATAGGTTGTCTCTTTCAATAGGCCTATTGAAAGAGACAACATTATATATGTAATATCCTATCATACTGCTTTCCGTTGTATCATACCTCAAGGATGCAATTGATGATATGTTGTGAAGAATAGTCGTAATTTGTAACACCACACATCCTAGTTTATTTCTTAGTCTTTCTACCACTGTTAAAACTGGAAATGGGAAATAAGAGACTAAATGAAATTGCATTCAAATAAAGAAGCTAAGATTCCTAAGGTTTAGTTGATGAGAAAAGTTTAGTGTATTTCCACATCTGCAAGAACTATTGAATTAAAATACATTATACAAAAAATATATAAATCATTCAACTTTTACAATCATATTCAAACTCTACTTCTGGACTTTTACTATTGGAAGTAAAATGCTTAAATTTATTGGGAAGGGAGAATTCACTATAGCCTATCAGAAGACTATCAAAAGCAATTAGAGGATATCATAAACCAATTTTATATGGCAGAAGAATTGTGAAAGAACCCAAATAGAGACTACAGAAATCCATCTCAACAGATATGAGGTGACAAATGTAGGTAGATTTATTATGGACGATGTTAAATTGTTACTGAATATTAGTTTTTTATTTCTTTAAATATATATTTTTTGATTGTGTTGGCTGTTTATTAGAGAAATAGGTTCTAGAATGTCAGCCAAAATGAAGTTTGATTACTGTAACATCCTTTAGATTCTAAGGGGCTCCTTTCCATGACAGCTTCTTGATCAAAAAACATTTAATGGGCAAATTCATCTTTAAGAATATGAGCTTAAGTAGTTTTATAAGTCAAATTTGTTGTGTACTTATTTATATACATTTATATATATTAATGTGTGTATGCTTACATATCACACAACAAATTTGACTTATAAAATTGCTTAAGCTCAGATTCTTAAAGATGAATTTTCCCATTAAATGTTTTTTGATCAAGAAGTTGTCATGGAAAGGATCCCCTTA
The DNA here is from genome assembly GCA_007258455.2 of Sequoia sempervirens. Lineage (NCBI taxonomy): Eukaryota > Viridiplantae > Streptophyta > Pinopsida > Cupressales > Cupressaceae > Sequoia > Sequoia sempervirens. The sequence continues at coordinate 89,452 of VDFB02381039.1, read as the reverse complement.
GACTCTAAAGGTTGTTACAGTAATCAAACTTCATTTTGGCTGACATGTCAAGGCATGAAACCCCATTTTCTTGAGAAATAGGTTCTAGAATGTGGCAATCCATGGTCATTCATTTCCTGAAAACATATGGACCACCACTACTCTTCAAGTAGGCCCCTCAGGCAGTTCTGGCCCCAGAACATCTATTGGTGCTGATTACACCTTAGATTCATATTGGAAGGTACACTTAAGCTTGGTATTGTGGTAGCATGTTGCAATTGGAGATTTTGGGTAGTTGTCAGGCACCCAGGAGGTATGGTGATAATGGCGGGTGATAGAAAACTCTAGGGATCCTTTTTTCCATGGTCAGGTCAATGATCATATGCTTTGTAAAACTTTTAACTCTAAGAATACTAGGAATATGAAGGTGGTTGAAGCCACTTTTGGGATGGATAGTATAGAAGTAATGGCTTGGTGTATACTATGCATGCCTCCATATTAGAAGTTCTAAAAAAAGATGAAAGCAAGTTGTGCAGGATGTCGAAATACAAGAGAGTATACAGGAGCTTTTGATTAGTCTGTCCATGAAGGTGGAGGCAGAAAAGGATATTCAGTCTCTTTCTGAAAAAAGTAAGGCTTTAATGGAGGTTATAGGTGTGGATATTAATATCGTGCATAACGAAGTGAATGTACTTATGGTGGACATTCAAACCCTGGAAGATTTTTGTCAAGACCTCTAGATGGTTATGAAGCATATGGTTGTTTCAGATCACAAAGGTGTTATGAAGATCATCGATGGTTACACAATATTGTTCCTAGAATATGATAAATTGGTTAGAGTACTGAGGCATACAATGTTTAACAATGGAATAAAATTCAATGGCTTAGAGAAATCTTTGGGTCCAGTGGTTCCAATTGTTGAATTAGTTGTTCTTTGTGTCTGTTCCATTGTCAGTTTTTGGTGAGATGCTTTGTGTCTATGTCAAGAGAGTATTTACTGATAATGTAATATGTTTGGTATAGATTTCTCCACCCTACCATAGGGTTGTTCATGTAGGCATATTGGGATAGATGTTGTACACTGTTACTAGTAGTTGGGAGGGGGCCTGTTAAATGAAACCTATTGATTATCTTAAAAAATCTAAATTTATTGCATAGTCTGGAATGAATTGTTCTATAACTGTAAGTATAAACTTAATATATTATTGAGGGTGAATAAATGTAGCAAGACTTGCCTCACAATTGTTGATGTTTATATTCAACTTCAGTCGTATTCTTCTAGCCTGTTATTTATTCTTGATTGAGTAAGGTGCCTAGGGAACCATAGATTCATTATGAAAGCTGGAGCAATAAGGGTAGAGCGAGTTGCAGGTGGATTGTGGTATTTTTCTTGTTTACCTTATAATGTTGCTAAGGAATGATGTGTAAAAACTAGGATGGGGATTCCATATGCTAGAAATCAAATTATAGACTTAATTGGGGACAACAAAACTAAAATTCTCCTAAGCACAATCAAACTCATAGTTTGTCCGCTTATTTGCTTTGTATCTCTTCGAAGATGTTTACAAGTATTGTGTAGTACCCCTCCGTTTATGCTTATGCTTTCTGTTGATACTTTTTCATATTGTTAGACTTATTATGTTTGTTGGATATTTTGATCGCTGGTTTTGAGGGATGATGGATTCTTCTGTGACATGATGATACTTTGTGTGATGTTTATTGTTTTCAGACATGATATGATTTAGTGTAGATGTTTAATTTTAGTTGTTTATAGATATGCACATGCTTATGATGGACTAACAATGTTTACTCAGTCAGTTTTCTGTGAGTGTATTGGTGTGGAGAATAGAATCGCATCACTCGCTTGCAAGTGCCCTGCGATATCTGTGATTTTCTCCGCACGGTGTGCATGTTTTAATGCTTTATATATATATATACATGTATGGATGTTGTTTGTTCAGTTGCAGGATTTGCAGGTACATGACACCGACTCCACCTGTGTAATCAGGTCTGAGTGTGTCAAGACTCAACGGAAATGTTGAATGGGAGATAGTAGTTAGGTTTATCCTAGTCTAGTCTCTAACCTTAGTCTTAGTACAATGTCAGTTTTCAGTTTTGAGTCATAGGTTGTAATGTGTTTCAGTTGGTTAAATCGTTTATGAAAAGGTAAATTTGCTTATGTTTTAATGTTAATCATTGTGTTTTATTTATTGTTATTAATTAATATTTAAATATGATTGAAATTTATTTATTTAATAATTTAATACATTAGTTAGTTTAATTAGTTAAATAGTTGATCTTTAAAAGGATTTAACTATTTAATTAATTAAATTAATTAATTAGATTAAATTAGTAAGTGCATAAATTATATTATATTTAAATAAGTTAAATTAGAATATAAGAAAAAAAAAAATTAATTAAATAAATTGCATGTAATTTGAAAGAAAATTGGTTTTCAAATTTTAAAATTAAATAAATTAATTAATTACATGCAAAATTTTAATGGAAAAAAAATTGCCGAGAGGTGGAGAAGATATTTTCTCAACAACCTCTCGACATGTGTGTGAGTGCCATAATTTTCATTTGGGGTTGTTGAAAATTTTTCACGGAGGAGGATCTCGAGAATTTGCATGGGGTTATTGGATTGCCTCGGGGAAATTTTTCTCTGGCAAAAAAAAAATATCTTTACTGTAGAATTTTGATATTCTTAAGATTTGTTCTCTTTGGGGTTGTTATTTTTCTTGGGGAATTTATCTAGTCTCGAGATTTGTTGCGGGAATACCTTGTGGATCTCGGATTTCGAGAAGCTTTTGGATTTTACTATTTACAGGAAGAGGTTACACTTCTACAGATCTTCAAACACTGGACATTAGGTATTCTTCTTGTTTTTGTTTTATTATTTTATTTCTTTGTAAAAGCCTTCTGTTAATTACTCAAATTTCAAGAATCAAGATTGAAAAACATGAAAGAAAATTTAAAAGAAAATGTTGTTGGTTCAGATTTTACAGTAAAATTTCTGTTCTTGATTGTTTGAGAAAAGAAGTTTCCGGGTAATCTTGTTGAAAAAGATTTATATTTCATTGGAAATTATCATATTATTTTGTATAAAAATATTTTCTTCTTTTCCGTGAACTCCACAATAATTTTCCTCGGATATGTTTTTTTATAAAAATATATATATATTTAATTTGCAAAGAAATGGTAGATATTTTCTCCATTCTCTTTGAATGCAATGCATTTAATTAACTATCAGAATTGAAATCTATCTATATATATATATATATATATTTATATATATAGATTCATATTAAAAAAAAACCCGCGTACGGATCTGTTAAGTCGGATTTTACAGTGGGACGAAAATTTCTGTCAAAAATTTTCGTATTAAAAAGAAACGGATTAAATGATTTAATGCGGGGTAATAAATTTTATTTATTTAAAATTTTGTTTTGAAATAGCAGAGGTTTGGGGAGGGTCGAACCCTCCCCTCTCCCCTTAAGGACGCAGCCCTGGTGAGGGCTGCTGGGCGCAGCCCTAATGGCCGCGCGGGCGGGGGTTTAATCCCCAAAAAATTTGCTCAGATGAACTTTTATTAAAAAACGTTAACAGTTAAAAATAATACTGTGTTAAATGCGGATTTTATTGAAAGTTGTATTTCGATTTTGAACAAATGTTTAGTATGTGAATTTTGCATATTGCAATTTATTTAATTCAAGATTATAATATTATATATATATATATATATATATTAAAATATATTGATTTTTCTTGTTGTACCTTATTTTAAAATATAATATCGCTTTTAAATGATATGATTAAAGAATTAAAATTATCAAATCTTTAGGAATAAGATAAATTAAATGATTTAGGATAATTAATATAGAATAAATTTTGATAAATTTTATTGCATGAGGATTTTTATGATTAGATATTTCTCTTTTTAGTTAGAATAAAAGAGAATATTTAATATATTCATTTGTTAGCAAAATTGGGAAAATCAATCTAGAACAAATGGTGCAATTGTTTTATGAATTAGTGAATTTAATTCTAGTTACTTTTAAATTGATTGATTGGATTTAGCATATCCAAATGATAGATGACTTTTGCCTAAAATTGTTTTATTTCTTTTTGTTACTGGTCAAAATGGGGAAAGTCTCTATTGATTAAGTCTTCCAGACAAAAAGGGGTAAATGGGGAAATTGTGATTGTTAAGATTAAATCTTTCGTATTTCTAAGTATGTGTACATGGTATTGTTGGCGGTTGACACCTGGTTTATGAACTCTGTTGTTGTTCATTATAACGTATATAGGCTTTTATATTGTATCTGGTTATATGTACATCTGTAAACCTTAGACAGAAAACATAGATACCCGTGTTATGTTTAGGGGAGTGGCTAATTGTAAGGGCTGACACACAAAGTGGTGTCAGGGTAACTTACAATTAGTTAATTAAGTTAGTGATAATTAAATGACACATTAGATAGAGATTAAAATTTGTAACAAGATATGCACGCCTCTCTTATGACTCATAAGCTACTACAGTTATGAGTATAAGTTGAGAAGGCCTGGAATGGCAAATCGTTGTCTCGTTTCCTTAAGGGACATTCGATTCCGCAACTGCATGCAATAGGGGCCGGGTTTCGTAAGAGGTTACCAGGGTAACCCACAGATTGGGGGCCGGGACCTAGGAAGAAACACCAGGGTAACCATTGCATCGTTGTGATGATACCCACTCCAGAATAACAACAAATTTTTGCAACTTTGTGTAAGTGTTCCAAATCAATGTCAAAATCCGGAAGCAATGTGTAACCAATAGTTTGTTTTGTACTAGTGTCTAGGGTTAGTAGATTTGGTCTAGGTAGCCTTATTATTATCTCCTAGCACGGGGGGTGGACCTACGGGTACCACATGGTTGGGTGGAACGTGCACCTTACTCCGTTGGGTCCCCAGTATGTTCGTTGCATTGAGCGCTTCATGGATGGAGAGCTCGTATATGGATTCCTTTTATTTCTTCATCATTGTATATTGTAAAACTTGAAATGTAAAAACATCCCTCAAATGTATAAGAGGTGATCAATGTAATTGTTAATGTATTTGTTATTTGAACTATCTCATCAGATGGATGAGCATTGTAATATCTTATCAATGCAATGTATGGAAAAATGGTTTGTAATTTCATTATGTTATCATGAATGGAAATTTATTATTTGCAATGTTTACTTTATGTTATGATTTAATTGGGTGCAATGCGAAATACTTAAGTCACTTATGGAAAACTTAAAGTAGTGTAACGTCATTTAACCTAAGAATGTATGCAACTAAATAACATAATATTAATACTTTAAAAAAAAAATTATTACACTTTTATATCACTTTTGCAACATTCTTAGGTTATTTAGACGGGGCATTACAGATTGGTATCAGAGCCAAGGTTACAAACACTGGACACTCTGGGTAATCTAGAGCCCATTAGGTTGACCTAGTACGTAGTGTCGCAACTGATAACCTTGGTTGAATAGAATCTAAGACTCGTAATTGTTGTGTGTAGGAACATGCCTAGGCAAGGAAGAAGGGGTCGTGGTAGAGGTCAAGGTGGAGGCCGAGGGCCAATCCCTCAGGTTACTCCCCCTCTAAGCCCTCATCATAGTGTTCAGGCAGAACAGTTGGATCAGAGGAATGAGGGGCAGAATTTTGAACAGTCAGTAGTAGAGGGTACTCAGATACATCATTTACTAGAGGAGGTCCTAGCTTGTCTTGGACCTAGACAGGTAGATGAGCAAGAGGTTGTCAGAGAGAGGGATAGATCCCCTAGGAGAGTAGATGACACAGCACATCAGGGTGCTATCATTGCTGGTCACATGAAGGATTTACTAAGAGAACGTCCTCCTACCTTTGATGGTTCAGGAGGAGGATTAGAGGCTGAGACCTGGCTACTAGATTTGGGTAGGTGCTTTGCTATGCACCCTTACAGTAGCAATACCCATGCCAGATGCGCTATTATGCACTTGAGAGGATTCGCCTCTACATGGTGGCGCCTAGAGGAGCAGAAGCTCCACATAGATATTGGTTCTGTGTCTTGGGAGATGTTTCTCGAGGTTCAGAGCACGTTCTTCTGTCACCTGAGGTAGTAGCGTGATATCGATTTATTCATGATCTGGCGTCGCTTAATTTTCCTTCTCAGAGCAATACTTAATGTGGGAAGTTCTACGAACCTGCTAAGCAAGATAGTCATTAAGGCAACAATGACATTGTCGGCGCTAGTACAACATTTTATCGTGGGCTTGGAACGATCGGGTGCAGTCCGAAGCCGCCTTGGAGAGCCAAAGACTATGGAAGTCGAGTGGAGAAGGCTCGCATAGTTGAGGAGAACCTTATTATGGCTTTAGGTGGGCATACAGGAGTGCAGATAGGGAGTGCTCCTGTAGCAGGATTTAGTCCACGGGGTGGACAGGTACAGACAGGTGGTTCTTCCAAGAACCAACAGACACCCACAAAGGGTGGGCAGCAACAGAAAACACCTCAAAAGAACAATAACCCACAACCACAGCAAGATTATAGTCCTCAGAGTGTGCAGCCTACGATCAGCAGGGGTAGTTTCCAGCAATCCAATGCACCTTCGGGTGGCAGAGGATTCGGTAGAGGCACAGGTACAGGATGTTATTCATGTGGGCAGCAGGGACACATAGCTAGGCAGTGTCCGATGAGAGGTTCTACTGGTTTTGGGCCTCGACCTACAGTTTCAGAGCCTACAGTGGGAGATGCAGGCAGGTCACATAGGGTATTTACTGTGGTGGGTAACCACCAGGGTGAGCACCAAGGTGTAGTTGGAGAGGTTCCTGAGGGAGGACCGGCATCGTTCTTTGGGAACCGTGTACGTCCATCTACATCGGGAGTTGATCCTCAGGGGTCAAGACGTTGACTGAGTACTTATTCAGAGGGATCTTAGTGGCTAGCATTTCATTTCTTGGAAGGACCTATTTTGATATGCGCGTATGAATTATTTGTTTAGCACAGCGTGCTCCCAGAGTAAGTCGATCCTAGGGGAGATGTAGTACCCTCCGCTTATGCTTATGCTTCGCTGATACTTCTTCTTTCATTGTTAGACTTATTATGTTTGTTGGATATTTTGATCGGGCCGGGTTTTAGCGCATGATGGATTACCTCGTGACATGATGATGCTTTGTGCGATGTTTATTGTTTTCAGACATGATATGATTTAGTGTAGATGTTTACTTTCAGTTGTTTATGGATATGCACATGCTTATGATGGACTAACAATGTTTATTGAGTCAGTTTTCTGTGAGTGTATTGGTGTGGAGAACAGAATCGCATCACTCGCTTGCGAGTGCCCTGCAATATCTGTGATTTTCTCCGCACGATGTGTTTGTTTTAATGCTTTATATATATATACATGTATGTACATTGGTTGCTCGGTTGCAGGATTTGCAGGTACATGACACCGACTCCACCGTAAATCAGCGTCCGGAAAGGTCAAGACTCAACGGAAATGTTGAACGGAGATAGTAGTTAGGTTTATCCTAGTCCAAATTTCTAACCTTTTGGGTCTTAGTACAATGTTAGTTTCAGCTGAAATATAGGTTGTAATGTGTTTCTGTTGGTTAAATTGTTTTGAAAAAAAGTAAATTTGCTTATGTTTTAATGTTAATCATTGTGTTTTATTTATTGTTATTAATTAATATTTAAATATGATTGAAATTTATTTATTTAATAATTTAATACATTAGTTAGTTTAATTAGTTAAATAGTTGATCTTTAAAAGGATTTAACTATTTAATTAAATAAATAAATTAATTAGATTAAATTAGTAAGTGCATGAATTATATTATATTTAAATAAGTTAAATTAGAATATAAGAAAAAAAAAAAAATTAAATAAATTGCATGTAATTTTGGAAAAGAAATTGGTTTTCAATTTTAAAATTAAATAAATTAATTAATTACATGCAAAATTTTAATGGCAAAAAAACTGCCGAGAGGTGGAGAAGATATTTTCTCAACAACCTCTCGACATGTGTGTGAGTGCCATAATTTTCATTTGGGGTTGTTGAAAATTTTTCACAGAGGAGGATCTCGGGAATTTGCACGGGGTTATTGGATTGCCTCGGGGAAATTTTTCTCTGGCAAAAAAAAAATATCTTTACTGTAAAATTTTGATATTCTTAAGATTTGTTATCTCTTTGGGGTTGTTATTTTTCTTGGGGAATTTATCTAGTCTCGGAGATTTTTTGGTGGAATACCTTGTGGATCTCGGGATTTCTTTTGGAGAAGCTATTGGGATTTACCATCTACAGGCAGAGGTTACATTTCAACAGACTGTTCTTCAAACACTGGACATTAGGTATTCTTCTTGTTTTTATTTTATTCCTTTGTAAAACCTTCTGTTAATTATACAAATTTCAAGAATCAAGATTAGGGGAAAATCAAGAAAGAAAATTTGAAAGAAATAGATTTATGTATAGATTAAACAGTAAATATCTGTTCTTGGTTGTTTGAGAAAAGAAGTTTCTGGTAATCTTGTTGAAAAAGATTTATTTCATTGGAAATTACTGTTATTATTTTGTATAAAATATTTTCTTCTTTTAATGTGAACTGTTACAATAATTTTCTGTGTAGATATGTTTTTTTTTTTTTTAAAAAATAATATATTTAATTTGTAAAGAACAGAGATATTTTCTCTCATTCTCTTTGAAATGCACAGATTTAATTAACTACTGTAATTGAAATCTATATATATATATATATATATATATATATTTATATATATAGATTCATATTAAAAAAAAACCCGCGTACGGATCTGTTAAGTCGGATTTTACAGTGGGACGAAAATTTCTGTCAAAAATTTTCGTATTAAAAAGAAACGGATTAAATGATTTAATGCGGGGTAATAAATTTTATTTATTTAAAATTTTGTTTTGAAATAGCAGAGGTTTGGGGAGGGTCGAACCCTCCCCTCTCCCCTTAAGGACGCAGCCCTTAAGGCTGCGCACAGCAGCCACCAGGGCTGCCGAGCGCAGCCCTGGTGTGGGCTGCTGGGCACAGCCCTAATGGCCGCGCAGGCGGGGGTTTAATCCCCAAAAATTTGCTCAGATGAACTTTTATTAAAAAAAAACGTTAACAGTTAAAAATAATACTGTGTTAAATGCGGATTTTATTGAAAGTTGTATTTCGATTTTGAACAAATGTTAAGTATGCGAATTTTGCATATTGCAATTTATTTAATTCACATTATAATATTATATATATATATTAAAATATATTGATTTTTCTTGTTGTAATTTATTTTAAAATATAATATTGTTTTTAAATGATATGATTAAAAGAATTAAAATTATCAAATCTTTAGAATAAGATAAATTAAATGATTTAGATAATTAATATAGAATAAATTTGATAAATTTTATTGCATGAGGATTGTTATGGTTAGTTATTTCTCTTTATAGTTGGAATAAAGGAGAATATTTAATATATATATTTGTTAGTAAAATTGAGAAAATCAATTTAGAACAAAATAGTGCAAATTTCTTATGAATTAGTGAAGTTAATTCTAGCTATTTTTGATCGATTAAATGGATTTAGCATATCCAAATGGTAGACGAGTTTTGCCTAATATTGTTTTATGTCCTTTTGTATTTGGTCAAAATGGGGAAAGTCTTTATTGCTTACGTCTTCCAGAATCAAATTGGGTAAATGGGAAATTGTGATTGCTAAGATTAAATCTTTCGTATTTTCTAAGTATGTGTACATGGTTTTGTTGGTGATTGACACCTGGTTTATGAACTCTATTTGTTGTTCATTATAACGTATATAGGCTTTTATATTGAATTCTGGTTGTATGTACACTTGTAAATCTTAGACAGAGAACATAGTCTTTCCCGTGTTATGTTTAGGGGAGTGGCTTTTTGTAAGGGCCAACACACAAAGTGGTGTCAGGGTAACTTACAATTAGTTAACTAAGTCAGTGATAACTAAATGACATTGTAGGTTAGAGATTAAAATTTGTAACAAGATAAGCATGCCTCACTTATGACTCATAAGCTACTACAGTTATGAGTATAAGTCGAGAAGGCCTGGAATGGAAAATCGTTGTCTCGTTTCCTTAAGGGACATTCGATTCCGCAACAGTTTGCAATAGGGGCCGGGTTTCATAAGAGGTTACCAAGGTAACCCAAGGATTGGGGGCCGGGACCTAGGAAGAAACACCAGGGTAACCATTGCATCGTTGTGATGACACTCCACCTAGAATAACAGTTTAACCTTGTGTAAGTGTTCCAAATCAATGTCAAAATCTGGAAGCAAGGTAACCAATAGTTTATTTGTACTAGTGTCTAGGGTTAGTAGATTTGGTCCAGGTAGCCTTATTACTATCTCCTAGCATGGGGGTGGACCTACGGGTACCACATGGTTGGGTGGAACGTGCACCTTACTCCGTTGGGTCCCCAGTTCGATTGTAGCATTGAGCGCTTCATGGATGGAGAGCTCGCACATGGATTTCTGCTATACTATCCTCATTGTATTTTATAAACATGTATTTGAAAACATCCCTCAATTGTATAAGAGGTGATCAATGTAATTGTTAATGTATTTGTTATTTGAACTACCTCATGAGATGGATGAGCATTGTAATATCTTATCCATGCAATGTATGGAAAAATGGTTTGTACTTTATTATGTTATCATGAATGGAAATTTATTATTTGCAATGTTTACTTTATGTTATGATTTAATTGGGTGCAATGCGAAATACTTAAGTCGCTTATGGAAAACTTAAAGTAGTGTAACGTCGTTTAACCTAAGAATGTATGCAACTAAATAACATAATATTAATACTTAAAAAAAAAATTTATTACACTTTTATATCACTTTTACAACATTCTTAGGTTATTTAGATGGGGCATTACATATTGGGAGCATTTGTCAGTGTTACAACTCATATGTTATGACTGTCAGTGTAACAAAGAAATAAAGGTTTCAGGTTTGAGTTGTAATTGGTTGTGTAAGAGTGTTTGCAATCTATGTAGTAAGTCTACTGGGTAGTGATCAATTATAACAAGCCAAATTGGAGTACTAAGTGAGGTTTCTTTCGTTTGCCATTAGAGGCTGGAGTAGCAATAGTCTTCCATTTTCCAATGAAATGGATTGCTGAGGGAATTTCTTCCATCTTCAGAGTATGGAGGCAACTCCAGGATTCATTTGGTATTTGGATCATCAGGCCTTTATCACTTTTCTTTGGTCATTCTTCTTCAAAGTCTAAAACTGTTGAATCTGCTTCTTCACTCACTGCCTGATTTATCATATCAATTATATATTTCCTATCCTTATTTTCAATGGAGGGTATTTCTTTTTTCCAATTATGGTTGACTTTGGCCACTACCTACCACCCTTGACCCAACAATGCATTGTACACCTTTTTATGCTGTGAGATGAGTACGAAGTTCAATAAAAAATGATTGAGTAGCCAATTATGGTCTTTTGTGCTGTTAGAACTCCAACGACCTTTATCCCTTGCTAGGCCACTTGCACCAGCTGAACAGTTGGAGGCCAAATGGTAGGCTTGCTCAAGCTTTGCTAAATGTTTTCTGGAGGTACGTTCACAACAGACTGCCATTGATAATTGTGTAATGATGCACAATTATTAGTTTTCCAATGTTTCATATAATGTTATCTTCAGCATGTGAATATATGTTTCTCAGCAACACACATATAAATTCTGAAAAGAGCAGAAGCTAGAGCAAAACAATGGCACAACTGTGTAGAAAAGAACAAGAAAAGTCCAAGGCTGCCCCATTTCTCCTTTGCTTCTATTTGTTTGATTCATATAGAGATGCTCTCTTACCATATGTTGTGAATCTTTATAAATGTTATAAATCCTCACTATTTAATTAATTCAAACAATTTTCTAGTTGTCACAACTAAATATTTGGTTTAATGTCAATTTAGGAAGATGATACATTATCATTTCACATCAGACTGTTAAGTTATAGAATATTAACATTTATGTTTTACCTCTAAAGTTGTCTGTTACTCACTGTAATTGAATAGTTACAAGACACAATTTGCAACTATCATTGCCTTTCTCCCTCAAAATGTCCCGCACAATCCTGTAAATATCTTCTTTTTTTTCAGCCAGAACATGATCCTTATCCCTTCTTTTTGCTGCTACAACCCTTAAATAATGGGATATTAATTGCTCTTTTGACATTCTTTTCAATGGTGCTTCCAAAATGATATATGATGTATCTTATGAGATACTATTTGATAAATAAGGCTCTCCATTCAAACAACCTTCCCAAACTTTTGTTATCTCATAAATTTTCATGTTTCCATTGTTAGCTATTTGTGACAGAGAAGGTATACTACAATGGCTTGTTTTGGTAATATATACATTAGAAGTTCCAATTTTCAATCTCATAATACGCATATGGAAGACTTATAAATGTTTATTTCAAGATTGCTTTTTCTTTTACTGTATATCTGAATGATAATCTTCATTTATGTAGCAATTAATATTATGATTTATCTAGGTCGTGGTTTCATTATTTTCTATGGCATTATTATTATCTGAGCCATTTTGTTAAAGACTAGATCTCTGGAAATAGTGGCCTGCACTGGACAACCTACTCATCATGTATTTCACAAGCAATAGCCCTCATATAAATATTATTTACTTCTTATCATCTCTCAAGAAAAAATATAAGACAAGTCAGGACTCAAAAGAACTAAATGTAGGTAAGCTAGAAGCCTAGAGCCATACCCAATGTTCTCATCATGAACAAAATAGATCAAGTCACCATCATCTTCTGCAAGGTCTAACCCAGAATTCCTGGGTACAAATATTTCCTCAGAACCAAATCTTCTAGGTCCAAAGTCAAAAACCCCTAGCACATTTGATGCAAAGCATGGTGGAGGAACATTCAACCAAGCTTTGAAAACCAAACACCAACTCAAAATCAAATAACTAGCACAACTTCCATAGGGTCAGCTCTATGGCTTCCCAATTCACAACTGAGCATTTGAAAGAGCAATTCCTCAAATAAAATTGTAAGAACACCCATTGATCATCCATATAGCATCCATATTCCATCAAAAAAATAGTTCCAAGCTTACAAGTAAGATTCATTTGTCAAAACATAGAGAAACATTAAGACACTGTGTCCAAGGGCTAGTAGAATTAGCCCACATTTACAAACAAAGTATCTTTTAAACTGCCTTTCACTTTACCAACTCTTGGAAAGTCATAAATTGTGGCACAAAAAAAAATATTCACTAATCAAAACCTCCATACAACCCTTCTATACTACTGCTCCAACAAACCCTCCTTTTCCTTCCTAAAAACTAGGGCTTATTGAAAGTCCTATACCCAGATCACTTGCAAACCTAAAACCACTTGAATCCTTCATATTTCCACCTACACATGCTCAACACATCTTAATATTTGACTACCCTCACGTTTTGCACACACTTCCTTTGTAAGCCACCTTATTTTCCACTCTTTTCACCCCTTTACCATAGGGTTTCTAACTTCTATTCACCCCAAATCTTCCTCAACCTCTCAAATCATTGAAACACATCTAATTATACCCAAAAACACCAAAACCAACAACTTCCATCCTATTCTCCTTACACAACTCAAAAAACCTTATCCTAGCTATGCTTAAAAGGCATAAAATTTGTCTTTTATACTGGGGCAGCGTTCTCAGGCTCTTCACATCTCTTTATCAGTGCAAGAATACATTCCTATACCTACTCCTACACTTAACAGGACCATTCCACCAAGAAACAGTATTTACAAAAAGGTGGAATGGCCTTTTCAACTCATTTTGAGGCTCAAACCCCTCAACCCTGTTTTCTGACCAGTCTTCAAATTTCAGTCACTAAGTTGCTTGAAATACAAGTTTATCCCTCAAGAACCAATTCAAAACAAAGGAAAAACAATCCTATATCATAATCCAATCATTTATGACTAGTTCATGTTGTACGGACCCATACATAGGCTGGGAATGAAGGAAAAAGCCAGAAAATAACTAAGAAAAATAGATATTTTATTAATTTTGTTCTTCAAAGTGCTTCAACCCACCCCTCTCTAGCCTTCAAGAGGCCATTTAAACATTTTCCAATCCAAACTACCCATGAAACGCCTATAACTGACCACAAAACTACCTTAACCCTTACATTGCTTAATTTTGCATTATTTGACAATTTGTTAACAATAAACACAATATTATGCAACCTTTTGCACTTTTGGAACAACTAACCTTAAAAACCCCCCAATTACATGAATAATAGTCTCAAAGACCTCATTTAACATTAATTTACTCAAATACCCCTAAATTCCTAATGCCTTCCTTCAAAGGATGAATTGTTGAAACTGTGTGTACTGGGTGCTCCTGCACCATACACCCTGGTTTGAAAATTATTCCAAGTCTCTTGGAAGCCTTCACCTACAACAAAGTTGGATCTCCATCCTCTGATACTCCTTGTAGATGCTTCATCTTGACCTTTGGCTTTGTCTTGTCCATGTGTAGCATCCCCTTGCTTGCATTGATTCCTTGGATTTGCACTATCAATCTCAGACCTGCACTTACAAACCTTAACCAACTACTCCCAACATTCTCAACATGTTCACACAACACCACACTATGTGCTTCACCTTTCATCTTGACTCTTGGCTTAACCTCCATCATCAAAATCATCAAAACAAAGAAATAGCAAACAATCCTCTTCATTCGCTGCCTCTCCATTTTCCTCACAACTTTTCTCAGCTTTCCCATGCTCAAAATAACCTACACAGTAGCATACACAACCCCTATCCAATCCATATTCTCTATTTTCTGCTCCATCCCAATTGGAGACTTCCCAAATTCTTTTCCTCTAGCCTTCACTAGGCCATTCACCATCAACTCTTCCTTTCTTGGAAATTCACTTATCCATTTTACTTGATCTTCTTCACCATTCAAAGTGACTGCACCCTTCTCATTAACTTCACACTCTTCTACAAACTCACTCACTGCCCCTTCTTTTACCTTATCTTCTTCTTCATCCAATAAGTCTTCATGAGCATCCTCAAAGACATCTTCCTCTTCCTTCATCTTCTCTGCACCTTTAAGTTCCTTGACATTTAGGCTTTGCATCAGTACCATTATTTTATTGACCTCTGTATCCTCTGTCACATAGTCCACTGTATTCACAATCTCTGTCTTCTTATCACTTACATCTGCCGTTAAGGGACACCCCACTGCCCCAATCATGATCTTGTTATAATTTTCAATCCTTTCATGGCTTTCTCCAACCTGCTCACTTGTCTTGACTGTATCTCCTTTTCCACTCTTAACATTCTCAGTCTTCAAGACTTCCCTATCATCAGATCTTTTGTCCTGTTGCAACTCATCTCCCTTGTTATCAGGCTTTTGTGGCTTCTCATTACCCTATCCATTCAGTAGACATTGCTTCTCACCTTTATAGACCTCACTAGGCCTTCCTTGGCTCTCCATTGATAACTCTCCTACATTCTTATTCTTTTCTCTTTGAGGGATCTCTGCCCCAAGTGCCTTCTTCTCACAATACTCTATCTCAGCTTCTTGCACCACTGTACTTTTCATAGATGTCTTCCCTAGAACACCATTAACTTTCAATGAACAAACTTCTTTATGTCCTTTATCTTCAACACAACCTTCAAGCTTACCTTGCTCTTTTAAGGTCATTTCACCCTTGACCCTTTCTTTCCCATCACCCTTCACACACTTTAACTTTGAATCTTCTTCTGCTCTTATTGTCTCAGTAATCTTTTTACATGTGGTGGCTGCAACTTTGTCTTTGTCTTCTTCACACTCTCTATCCTTATCTTGTGCCCTCAAGGTCCTTTCATGTTTGACCTTCACTTTCTCTGCTTCCCTTGTGACTTCAAGTTGCTCTAGCAATTAAAGATGCAATTAAAGATGCATCTGGAAGGAAGCCAAATACAACATGAACTATGAGTTATCGACACAAGGAAAGACTAAAATTTGAAGCTTGTTTCTCATCATTACCATTATGAAATATGTAGCAATTTGGTCACTCAAACCATCTCATCTGAAGATCATTTCTGGCATATCAGGGTAGTATACCAAAACGAGCCATTGTTTCCATCCATTCATATAAGGCTCTCCATTCATGTTTCCATTGTTAGCTATTTGTGACAAAGAAGGTATGAATGAAATCCCATTTGAATTATCACTGCATGGTGTCATGAAGTAACAACAAGAGGAATATGGCCTTGTTCTCTGTTTTGGAGTCTTGAGTGTTTGAACCAAGAGCCATGATGTGTATTTAAGGGCAATAGTGAAAGAATTTGATCTTTGTTGATATTGAGAGAAATATAGTTGAATTAAGTGTGTCAAAGGAAGGCAAGTTGAAGGTTTTTTGAGATGTGTTTTGAATCCTCCTAACTTTGCATCACTAATGAAACCTGAACTTTTGATGTCCTGGATGTAACATTGGATGGTGTTTTTGATGGAATGGGTGCTCCCTTATGGGGGACTTTAGCTCTTTTCCCTTTTGAAGGAGCAGTATTCTTCTTAGTGAATTTTTCTTTTTGCTCTTGTTTTTGAGAATCCACCAAGGCATGGTTAGATGCCACCTCATTTTCCTCTGTTTCTTTGACGCCCTTATTGTCTGATTGTGCTAATTTCGGACTATGTCTTTGTTGGCATGGGAATGAAATTGGATTGTTGTTGATGTTTTTTATTCTCGTGGACAGGTATTGAAGCACTTGCATGGGTGATAAAGCTTGTTTGGATAGGACTTGGAGACTTTTGAAAAGGCGGGCAAGGAATTCAGAGTTTGCTGCAACAAATTTGAAGTCAGCGAAGCCCTCTGTAGTGAATTCAGAGGTAATTTGAAACCCTCATTGTTGAAAGTAAGCTGATAGGAAAAATAGGCATATTCCATTCTTAGTAGGTAAACTTCAAATGAATGTAAGATAGATCTCAGAACAATGACTCATTATATCCTCTTCTTTCTATTATGGTCTCTACTAAAATTGACTACTTTCAACAATGTTTTGGCATCTCTATTTTTAGATTTATGTTTTTTCTTTAAATCAAAAACTAAATTAATACTAGAATGCACAATATTATAGATGGATCAGCATCAAAGGTTGACTACTGATCAATATCATGCATATGATGAGAGAGTAGCTGATGAGAGGGACATTGATAAATATCCATGTCCATGTAAAAATTGTCTTGGTGGAAAGGTGAAAAAAAGAAATATGAGTTATCGACATATGATAAGATATGGGCATAGTGGTGTAAGCCCTTGGGCTTACAATTATTATGAAGATATGATAGAATTGCAGACTGTGAGAGATGAAGAGGAAACATACATAGATGAAGTGGCACAAAACATAGATGAACAGACATAAATGTTTGACAAAGGGTTTGAAGTTGATAGAATGTTGAATGAGGGTCTAAACGATGATTGGGCCAAGTCAATGGAGGATGCTTTAAAGCCTATGTATGCTAATTGCAAGTTAAGTCATTTGGCAACAATCCTTCAAATTCTTAACTTGCAAGTGGTACATGGCTAGACAAATGAGAGTGTAGATCAGTTATTGGCATTATTAAGTTCATTGTTACCAACTGACTCCACATTGCCAAAAAAATGAAATCAATGTAAAAAGAAAATCAGTAAGCTCAGCTTGGTGTATGAAAACATCCACACATGTGTGAATGGTTGTGTATTATTTCACAAAAATCTTGCAAATGAGAGTGAATGTCCGAAATGTCATGAAGTGAGGTATAGACAAGGGTTGAAATCAGTTGCGGTTCCTAGAAAGGTTCTTCGCCACTTTCCGATAATCCCACAATTACTCCAAATGTATAGGTGCAGAGACATTGCTGAACTTATGCAATGGCATGCCAAAAATAAGAGCATTGATGGAAAACAACATGTGCCTAATTCTAAGACATGGATGGAATTTGATAACAGATGGCCTGATTTTTCTCAAGATCCTCATAATATATAATATTTGATTGATATCAAACCATCTTGTTAACAATGGAATTGGCTCCACCGGCCCACTTTGTTGATTTACTTGATGATTCATGATGTCCCCGGGCTGCAACTTTTAAGGCAAGGATTTTGTGAGGCACTTAAGAAGTTTGCGTAAGTGTATTTAGGACATCGTGCTTACCTTAAAATGGATCATCCATATCGTCAACAAAAAAATGTTTCAATGGTCAAGAAGAGAATCGTGAAGCGCCATTGCTAATAACAGGTGACTACATTGTTGAGAATGGAAAAAAAAGAATGTCATTTATTGAAAATGATGGGATTGCTAGCAGTAGATATGATCCATGTAATGAAAGCAGTGTAAAACGGTTTTGCATATTGTATAAGTTGCCATACTTTAAGGATATAGCCATTAGGCATACTGTTGACTTTATGCATACTGAGAAAAATATAGCTTATGCTATTATAGAAACTCTTTTTGGTGCTTTTGATACTATTTCATCACGTGAAGACTTCCGAGAAATAAAGATTCGTCGAAATCTTTGGGTTGAAAAAT
The DNA here is from genome assembly GCA_007258455.2 of Sequoia sempervirens. Lineage (NCBI taxonomy): Eukaryota > Viridiplantae > Streptophyta > Pinopsida > Cupressales > Cupressaceae > Sequoia > Sequoia sempervirens. Next base: position 70,906 of record VDFB02381039.1, on the reverse strand, counting down.
ATGATAATGAAAAATATAAAAAACCTAGTGCTCCTTATGTCTGGACAAAGGAACAACATGCACAATTCTTACAGTTGATGTCTCAAACTCGCTTCCCCACTGGATATGTAAGTAGCAGCATCAAAAGCCAAACTGACATTAATAGCTTAAGAGGCCTCAAGACCCATGACTATCATGTTATAATAGAGAATATTTTACCTATTATGGTAAATATATTGAGTTTGGCAAAGGGGCCAAGATTGGAAATTATAAGGTTGGGCCTAATATTGAAGAGAATGAGCTTACATGTATTAGATCCTTCGAACTTTGATAGTTTGAGGGAGGAGGTTGTTGAAGTCCTTTGTCTCTTGGAACGAGAATTTCCACCAACAATCTTTAACATTTCTATGCATCTTTTGATACATCTACAATATGAACTAGAGCACTGTGGCCCAGTAAGAACGAGATGGATGTATCCTATAGAAAGATATATGAAGGTTTTGAAAAAATTTGTTCGTACTAGGGCAAAACCAGAAGGCAGCATGTCTGAGGGATATTCAATGCAAGAGGCCATGGGATTTTGCACAGAATATATGAAGGATTTTAAAAATGTCAATCGACGTGTATGGGATGATGATGAAGATGAGAGAGTTGCAGGTGAAGTATTAGAAGGCAATGGATGTCGCTTCAAGCTATCATATCAAGAAAGAAGTGCAATACATGCCTTTATTCTTCAAAACACATCTTCGTTCGATAAGTGGCGCAGGTAAAAAAAAACTACACAATAATTTATTTACTCAATTGCATTTACACATTTATATTATTAATCTTACTATTTGTACATCATTATTCTATGTAGAAAACATGAAGAAGAGAATCAAGCTTGGATGCAACATCGACCTCAAAAGCGCAGATGTCATGATTTGATTAGAGGTGATTTTTTTCCAAAATTTGAATAATGGATTGCTAATGTAATCAGTGATGCAAAAGAAGAAGGTCAAGATATAACAACAGAGGAAAGTGAGCTTTCACAACCTCCACATTTATGGGCTATGTGTTTTAGTGGAATGTGGGCCTATGGTAGTCATTTAAGAGTGGAAGAAAAAGACAAAGGAAAGACAAATTGTGATTGTGTTGTTAGTGCTGAATTTCTTCATGAATTGAGAAGAAATTTTATGTTGGATTCATCCAAGAAATTATTCAAGTGGATTTTGGTCAAAATAGTCCTATATTATTAAAATGTAAGTGGATCCGACCATCCGCAATGCAATTTGATGAGTATGGATTTGTACGTGCAAATACACGACAATTTTTTTCAGAGACAGATGAGCCGTATGTTTCCCCTCTTAAAATTAACCAATCATTTCTAATTGATGATGTAAGAAGACCAGGTTGGTCATATGTCATTCAAACAGAGTCTCGTTCGAAACGGAAATTCATGGAAGTTGTTGATGTAATGCTTGATGGGCAATATGTTAATTTACAAGAAACATTTGAAGAAGTGGATGAAGACAATGAGGGACTGTTTGAAGAAGAGATTTTGATTACCAATGAAGAAATTGGAAGAGAGAATGTATTGCATGTCACAAATAAGGAAGAAAATCAAGTAGATGCAGACACGAGTGATCAGGATTCTGATCTTGTTGGCAATGCAGATGATTGTTGATGAGCCCCATTTTATGACCTTTTATTTAAGACTTTTATGTTGTTTTAAGACTGTTTTATGTTTTAAGGACATGGACCTGCAGACTAATACCTATTTCAAAGCATTAATGTCAAAAAAATTTGCTATATGAATGCAATATGAATTAGTTTTCATATAAAAATTAGGATGCAATATGAATATGTATACCATCATTGCTTTACTTTGACAATGATCTTTTCTTGACAGCTCCTCTAGATCATTGCTTCCACTTTCATGACAGGATGTTATAACAGTCCTTGACCACTGTACTTTGACTCACTGCTATGACTGTTATAATTCTTGTACTATTTTAACATATTTTGTGCAGGTACTGTGAGGTTGCTTCTGAATGGAAAGAGCCAGATTTTCATGTTAAGTCAATTGAAAATTTTCTTTTGTTATTGTAAGGTTCAAGATTTGATACATAATATATTAATATTCTCCTAACCTCTTTGAAAACTTGGCAGACTTGGCTGCAAGTGCATTCATAATCCATCCTCATGGTCCTAGAAGTAGCATCCCCACTTTTTGTAGATCTGTCATGCCTCTTGCCCACTCTCCTCTCCTAAGCATGTTTTGGTTTATCATTTCATTTTATGGCACCTTAGAAGGTTATCTTACCCAGTCAAATTCTATGTAGCTATTTTGGTTGCCCTAAGACTTTATAAGGCTAATATGTGGTGCCACCATACAATTTCTGAAGTTTGCTTGTTATTGGTTAAGGTCATATTTCTTAGAGTAATATCTGTGCATCTACTAAATTACAAGGACTGTAAATATACATGATCACAGTTTAGTCTTTACATTTTGTTAGTCCCCAAAGAACCATTTTCCAAAAGAAAGATGAATATCAAAAAATGAGATTTTTTATTTTTTCCTCACAATTTATTCATGTTCTACCACTAAGATCCATTTTTCAAAAGAAAGGTAAAAATTAAAAAATGGATTTTCTATTTATTCCATCTTAGAAATATTTAGATGATATTTTGTAAGCAATGGGTTAAAGAATTATTACACTGGGTCCTTTTTTACATTTCTTTTCTTTTCTCTATTTGTATATGAGTGAGTGTGTGCATTTCATACATATCATTGTCTCCAAATGGTCAATTGAACCAATAGTTGTGACTTTAAAATTGTTAGTGTTGATGATAACTACCAATAATTGAATAATATATATTCCTTGGATCTAAAAAGCAACAAATCATATGATGCCACATCAGCACACTAATAAAACATAATTTAGTGCACGAGTATTGGTCTCACTTTTTTTTGGACTTTTTTGAACACCTCGACAAAAGACATGCTGATGTGGCATCATATTTGATAATGTGGTCCTCAAACCTTAGTTATAAGCAGGGGCATTGCCAAGAAAAAAGTTGTAAAAATTTGAGAATTTTTTAAAATTTTCACGTAGGTTTTTGAGAAGCATGAAATTAGGATGCTCAACTACCGAATCCTCTCCCCTACATTTACTCTATTTTCTGTTAATAAGATTACTTTAAAATTCAGCATAGATGCTTACATGGTAGTTATTGATAGACAGTGAAAATTCAGTGAGTAGTTTGGTGGTTACCTAGGCATGGTTGATATTATTCAATACTTCTATTTACAGTCCTCATTATTTGGTAAGGCATAAGCTGGTGGAGCCTAAGTTTCTGCATATCTTACAGTAAGTTTATAACTTCTAAGATGATAAGATCATCTCTTGGACCAAACTATTTTTATGGGCCATCGTCTACTATCATATAAGGTCTCTCTGGACACATAAACAATTTTGCACCATCCAACTCCCTTTTCTGCTCAAGAAAATCATCTCTTACCAAAAGTATTGTTCAATGCCATCACTTCAGGCTAAATACAAAAATGATATTCTGTAAGAATTCATATTTTGGGTACAGTCTAACAAGGATGCAAAAGACATGGTAAATGAATAGCTGTGAAGCATAATATTATAGAGGTATGATTGCCATGCCCTTTTGTTAGAAGAGGCTTCCCTTATACTTGATCAAGTTTAAGTGAGAGAACTCCTTAAGTCAAGAATATACAAAATTTCAGAGGATATGCAGACTATTTATTTGACATTGATGTTGTAAGTTCAGTAGTAGGGACTATTTCTACAGCATGATAACCAAGACTTGCACCTTATGGAGAAATGAGTTGAGTGTTTGTATCTTTGTAACTGACAAACTATAAACCAATTTGAAAAAACTATATGGTGTGCCAAAACAAACCATCAACCACGGATACCACAAGGTGCCTGCCTATGGAACTGACTTGATGTTTCCACAAGGATAAGCCCAATTTTTCAGGTTGTACAAGGCTTTTGATCTACTATGTATACTGGAGCCCGTATAAAGCCAATGAGGAAAAAGGCCCTTCATTTTTAATCACAGAACTAAAGCATGGGACTTCATCAAATTTTCTTGTAGCAGCCAGTTTTGTTGGATAAGGGACATTTTGATTCTTCCAAACTTGGATTTTTGTGAGATAACTTCAAGTAGAGCATTGTTTTTGTAGCTGTTCTTTTTCTTTCATTGTATCAGTCATAGTAAGTAGTTTTCAAATGTTTTTTTTGGCTTGTATGCAACATGGTGTCACTACCTAATATTTTGAGTTAAAAAATACTTTATATTGCTTTACGGATGACTTTGTATGCTTGGATTTTCTAGCACAGAGACCTACCAGCTACTCATAAAGGCAACCTCACAGCATCAGTGAAGCCTCATGCATGCAAGATGTATGTTTTGACAGTACTTGGTCACTACAGTTCTCCATTTGACTGGATATATAACCCTATAGGAACAAGAATGAACCATAAATAATTGTAGGGCTTAGTGTTTCTCAAATAAGGTTTGCACCATTTTTGCCATCACTAACAACAAGTGATTTCCCACTAGTTCCTATCAAACAAGAGAATGCAGATAAGGAAGGTGGATCAAACTTTGTGTCCAAACCATATCCAAAGGTAGGTACCACTAATTCACCTCTGGCAATCCCTTTCAAGTCTTGTAGGCTTTTCAACCTGATTATTTGTTTTATACTCACTTGTATACTTAGAATTTACATATAATTGTCAATATTACTTGCAAGCAATGTAAAAGAGCTTTTTATTGTCTCTTTTTTAAATTCTATTAACATCAATTATGTGGACAATGTAAGCTATGGGCACCATATTTCCATCAATTACAGTAAGGAAGAAAGGAGTGCTCTTTCCATTAAGTCCCAGGTTCATCCACCAAAGTTTTGGGAACACAGACAACAAATCAAGCATAGACAACCTTGACAATAGAAATGGGCGACAAATACATTGAGCATATACAAAAACAAAACTGGGTGTTATATCTTTGAAATATTGGCAGGAGGCCAAAAACAGGGTAAAGGATTAGAGTTTCATCCTCTTTACTTTTCTACCTACTTGTTTATTAAAAGTGCTCATAAGAAACATTTGGTTTTATTGGACTGGTACACCTGGAAGGGATTTGTGGAGGCATCTGATTTGTTGGGGCCTTCTAATTGTATGAAAGTGATTATCACACATCAGAGAATGGATAACTTAGAATAATGTCAACTTGCTGCAGCATGACAGACTGGACTCTTGAACCCATTATAACCTTCTAACTGAGTATATGCTAATCCAATTGCTAGGAAGACAATTAAAATATTTTACTTCTGCCACTCACTCTTATGAAAATTCAAGTTTTTGGCTGTCATTCAAATTTACTATCAATAAATATGTTGTCCCAAAACAAATTTTGAAAAGCATTTCTCTCTCAATTTTGTCATACTTGGAGATTTACATTTAAATTATTTATTATCTTGATCTGTTACATTTCTCTCTAAATTTTGTCTTACTTCGAGATTTACATTTATAAATCATTTATCATCTTGATCTTTTTCTTACTCATTACTTTTTTCCTGGGCACTTCCATTAGCAAGAGTCCATGGATTGCATAGGCACTTCAGTTGGAAAGAGACTGGAATTGTGAAGGTTATTAACAAAGAAAACTATTATATTACAGATTGCACAGAGGGCTCAAATCAATTAGTATCGTCTACACGCTTTATAAGGTTCTGCACACCAATTTAATCTGAAGGATGTTAAATTCTTCATCACCATCATCATTGTGGAACTGACCATCTTATCCCACAAGGGCCCACTCCTTGAACTTGAGAGGAGATTGGCTGAGCACTGTAACATGTTTGAGCGTAGAACATCTACAATTCTTGCATTGATCCCTTGATAGTCAGACTCTGTTATGCAATCAAAAGTGGGGACTAGTGAGAGACGTTTTAGTTGTTCTGTGTCTATGAAGGATGCTCATAATCATAGTATTTTTTTCCTCCATATCAGTCATGGTTGTTGTTGACAGCTGAAATGTTTTTCTTTGTTGATAGATTATAAAAAACTTTGTTATTAAGAACTTAAAACATCTTTTAAAGGAGATGTGTGCTACTTATCTGATGCCTATGCCTAGATCATTGGTTTTACTTATGTGTGCATTTTTATACAGATTATTTGACCTTTCTATTTTAAGTTTAATAGATAGCCATGATGATTTCGATCTTTATAGCTGAACCACAATGATTAGGACCTTTATAGCTGATCCATCCTGAACACACTGAATTTAAAAGAGATTTCTCTTGGAGTGGTTTCATTTCACTATTATTCTTGTTAGTTTGTCTTACCATGTAATTGACAGGATGGTGAAAAGCTCTTTATTTTAAAATTCTGGAAATATCCAGTTTCCTGAGTTTGTTTTTCTTAGCATTTTGTTGAGTTAATGCCTAGCATATGATAGGAACGTCTATAGATTGCCTATAGTTTATATACAATCTTGAGCTATTGTGTCAAACTTTAGATAACTTCAATAAATCTTAATTAATGGTGATTAGATTTGCTTAGGAAGTGAGCAAGTTAAGCATACGAGTTATTGTTTTGATGTAGTTGTTCACCAGAATTGTAATGCTACTGCATAGGATTGGCTGCAAACTAATTAGTCGTCTTTTTCATGTTCTCATTGCCCTTTTCTTGAAAATTTCACTTGAGGAATTGTATACCATGACATGTATAATGCATTAGCTACTCAGTGTAGGTGAATTCTTTGAAACCTTGATATTGCTTCAAGAATTCAACTATGAGCTAAACACCTTAAGCAAGCTGAGTAGCAGAGTAATGGAATCAAGCTATGGAGCTATATCAAATCTAGAAAATGCCAATTCACAGTTAGGATAATATTTGATAATGAGATTTGCAATCTATAGATATCCCAAGTGTTTGTGAGCTCTGCTACTTTAGATGAAGGAGGTGTCGATGTAAACAAAGTTTGGGCATCTGCCTCACTCTGAGCCCATTCATCCCATAGAGACTTAGATATAACTGCTCATTGCCCACAAAGATCAGATTGTATATTAAACAAAAGAACAGAGGAATGAAACCAAAAGACCAGGAACACCAAATTTATCGCTGACCTAATGGTGAATCCACATCCAATGTGAAGGACTCCTTATTCCAATCCCAAGATTTGATGGATTGATTCAAATACATTGCTAAGCTTTTTATGCAACTGGCATTTCTGTAGGGAACCATTATTTAATATCCATTGATTGAAATACCCACAACATCTAATGACTATTGTTGTTTGCAGTGCTTTAGACTTCCTACGTTTTTCAATGACTGTTCATTAAAACTGAGACCTCATAAACTTGTATTTATGCAATTTCTGTTACGGTTAATTATATTTGTATCAAGTTGCTAATTTATACATTATTGTTTTTTTGGACATTAGGAAATGAGGAAAAAGAATTTAAGGCGCAAATTAGATGATAGTGATCATAATGCTGAAATTCCAGTGACAGATTATGAGCACTTTCGTGAAGAACGTGTGGCCAAGAATAATGAATATTTATCGCATCTTGGTTTGACAAACAAGCAAGTTGTAAATCCACTAAGTAGTATATTATTGATTTAATACCGTTTAATGAAATTTTATAGGCAAGAGCTTTATGTATATAAGACATGATATGATATTTTTTTTATTTTACAGGCAAGAAAAAGAGTGCAGAGAAAATGCAGAGAAAAAACAAAAAGAAAGTAAAGATATAGTGTTGCCAGCTCGTAGAAGCCAACGCATAAAGGATGTGTTTGAAGTGAAATCTGGGGAGACCAGTACTGATCTACCTACTCATGCCACACCTGATATGGCCAAGGAGCATGAAGTTTCAGTTAATGAAAGTCACGAAGAGAGTCTGCTTGCATCTGATGTGCCTCAGAGTGCACCTGTTGCATCTACAACTTTTGATGGAATTAGTGGATCAGCTAGAAATATTGGTAGTGGTTCAATAGAAGATGTGTCTGCTTTTGTTAAAAGACAAAGATTGAGTCAAGATTTATACAGATCTATAGAGAGGAATGCAAAAGAAAGAATATTAGAAGGGAAGAAGCCATTCTTGGTTGAGGTATCAAGAGATGGTGAACCCATTGGGAAAAATGTTGCACGGTGGGCCTCAGAGTTGGGCGTAAGATGTAGGGCCCATTTGGATATTTGCAAATCAAATTTTGCACAGCAAGATCCACGAAATGTGGAATATGTTATACAAAAAATGGAAAATGCCTTTGACACTATTGGTGGACAAATCTCCAGAAAATATTACAAGCACAAGATGAGACTTCTGATGAACAATTTTAGATACAATTGCAGAAAAATAATCATGGAGGGAAACGAGAGGTTAGACTCCACTCTATCTCCCAAACAGTGGGAGGCATTGAAAGAAAGTATGCGTTCTGAAGAATATTTGACAAAGAGTAATAGAGGGAAGAGAGCAAGAGATAATGTGAGGGCTGAATATACATTTGGCCGAGGCGGGTTGCAGGCCAAAATTGACAAATTTGGAGTAAGTGTATGGATTTTTGGTTCTATTTACATCGTGTTATTTAATTCAATTTTTTATTGAACTGACTATATGTTGAAATTGACATTGTTTTTTAGGTGGAAAACAATAATAGAGAAGCAGGAGTAGAAGATATTGTCAATTATATGGCAACACTAGATCGTACTAAATCTAAGAGTAGTATGAATTGGAAATCTAGTTCATCAACAGAGATTTCACAACCATTTGTTGAACGCCCAGTAAGAGCCTCTCCAAATCATGTCAACTCAAATTAAGAGTACCAACATTTAATGAGTTGCTTACATGGTCTCACCGAGAAAGTTTCACAGTTGGCTGCCTCTGTTAAGCCTATAGTTTCTGCATGGAATGACCATAATTCCATAGATTCAGATCAGGTAAGAGGCTATTCCTCAATATTTTGATTCTCAACTATATCATTTTTTTGCATACTCTTTCTCTATTGTTGTTTTTTCTTTGTTGAGCTCTTCATAATTGTCTTACTCTATATGTTTTTATAGTTGCAGAACAATTATATGAAAGCAAAATGAAAAAGAAAAGACCCTATCAATAGAGCTCTCAGCAAAGCTACACAACTTTAGGACAATGTTGACAGTGATTATGTTGAATTCAAGGAGTATGTGCATGATATTGAGGTGAGTGCTATGAAACCTTTAGATTAATTTTTAATTTTGGCTGCTTTGGGTTTGAGCATAGGTCACAACTAGGATTGTATATCAGATTCATTTATGATTGCTTTTAAATCTAAAATGTTTGGTATGTGAAATGAGTGCATTTTAAGCATCTAAAATATTATTTTTTGGTTCTGGTATTTTCCTTGGTTGCTTATAAATGATAGGGAAAAACCTTTGGTTGCTTATAAATGATAGGGAAAAACCTTTAGGCAAAACAGTTTTAGGGAAACATGTACTTAAAGCTGTAGCACTTGAACATAGAAATGTGTAAAAGTTTAAATAACCCCCCTGATTCTATTGGCAACCTATCACAGCTGCAGCACTTGAACATAGAAGACTGTAGAGGTTTAAATAACCTTCCTAATTCCATTGGCAACCTGTCACATCTGCAGCACTTGAAAATAGAAATTACAGGTAGAAATTTTGTGCTTTACATTTTGATTTGCCTACATGATAGAGAGAAATCTGGTGGTCAGATCTAGATAATATGGGAATCTACAGCCCATTGTGAATTGTATTATGAAGAAAAAACAAGTTTGTTGTATCTCCCAAGTATCTGTACAGTTTTACTCCAAGTTTTACACATGCAAATGTACAAACTACCAAAAAATTTAAATTTAGGTATTTCATCAAGCAATGGACAAGTGACATGGACAATCAAATGAGAATTTGGGAACCTCTAATACATCCTAAGTTTTCTTGATGGTAAAGGCACAAGTAATTCATAATGGTCACATCAAATTTAGAGGCTTTTACAATTGTACACCTCAAAACAATGTAAGGTATATGGAAAAATAATCCCCTCATTAATGTCTTGCACCAGGGGGTCTCATAAACCAAATTAGTGTCTCTTAGAGGTGAAATAGTCCTTTACAAATAAAAAGCATTGCTACTACTCCTATTTTTACATGATACAGTCATGATTTCGAAAGTAGAAATAGTCCTTTACAAATAACATCAGAGGAAGTACAAAACTCCCACATAATGTCAGCATGCCTCACCAGCCCAAAGTGGGTGATTCAAGAATGAGTTGTTGAATCAACTACAAATTTAGTGTCCAAAAGACCATAAATTCTTTTGGGATTCAACACAAAATAAATCAAGCTCACAAAACAAATTACAATTCATGTGCTTTGCTGCAGTATTATTATTATTTTTAAATATAGACCATAGAAATAAACCTACTGGATCAAAAAAATTGAATTAATCTCCTAGAGTCGTGTACAAGACAAATCAAAATCCTCTGGAGCAATTTGCACAATCCAAGAACTCAGATTCCTTTTGGTCTCAACATTGTTCACAAATGCTAATTCATACATACTACAAATATTTAACACAACATTCTCATTCAATGTAAGAACAGGAACCCTCTCAAGTGCATTCTCTAGAGCTTTAATGGATCCAAGCAAATCTCTAGAATACATCAGACAGAGAGCCTTGTTATTAGTGGCTATAACATCACCTGGATCTTGATCCAATACTTCTTCATACTCTCTGACCGCTGTTGTGTAATCCTTTTCAACCAAATACTGAAGAGCTTTATTATGGTGTATCATATTTTTAAGCACTTCTGATCTTGATGAAAATGGCTCTTGACCGTTGTCCATAATAGCCTCAATTCTAGAAAACATAGTCTTGGCACCATTCAAATCACCCAGCTGCAGCTGAAGATAGCCAACCCTTGAGAGCAAGAAGGGATCCAGTGGTTTTGCCTTGAGCAGCCTCTCAAGCCACTTCATGCTTGTCATGTAATCTTTCTGGCTTAGATGATGCCTCAAAATTGAGTTTATAACAAGCTCTTCTCTCCACTGCCACCGTCTGAGACTTGCCCCTAGAGCAGAAAAATTAAACTGAACTTGAGTTGTAGACCCTGTGGATGCGTTTCCTGAGATGAACTCACCAAAATCCTCATCCAAACTATTCGAATGATGATCACAAAAACCATGAACACTACCATGTCCCACAGGCTGCCCATCTATCTAATTCCGAGCACCAATATCCACAATGGGATTTTTGTACTTCCTCTGATGTTATTTGTAAAGGACTATTTCTACTTTTGAAATCATGACTATATCATGTAAAAATAGGATCAGTAGCAATGCTTTTTATTAGTTTGGTGTGGGTTCGGTTCAAAAATTCTTGCTAAGAAGAACATCATGTTGCTCCTCTAGAGTGTCCTTGATGAGTTGTTGAACATTCATGGAGGCATTGGGAGTCATCTTCTAAGAGTCAACCATCTCACCCCTGTGACAGCACTCATGCAGATAGTCTGGCTCACTGATATGGAACCAAGTTGTACTCCTTCCTTCTATTGTTGTGAGTAAACATTGAGAGACATTACCAAGACTTGCTCGGATGCCACAAGCCTAAATTGGTGTAGGAGGTCTTAAGCCAAAGATATGCTCTAACACTGATGACCTGCACCACAAGGCTTGAGATGGGTGGCAATAAGGACAACATGATAAGTTTTTAGCTAATAACAACTGTATTTTCATCTAAGTACTAGGTGGTCTTCTCTAAGAATTATGGTGAATGTTACTTTAACTTTTAATAATATCTATCTGAAAGTTCTTAGCAGAACATATTTGAGGATATGGGGTCTTTCCAGTAGCATCATCTAGAAATCAAGCTTGGTCTATTTTTCTTTCACTTTAGTTTATGTTATTATTTGAGAGGTTGTTTTGAGGAATTAGAGATAAGTCAGTCTAACAATTCATTGTTGTCATTAACACATGAAAATGACACTCTATCTCCTTAGTCATACTTGTTTAGCAACAAAGAGTTTATAAACTTGCATTTTCTTGTATGCTTTTTATTCTTGGAGTTGTAATGAGTAATAACCTTAATGCAAGCTTGACGATGAAGAAAATTAGAGTAAAATCTTTGTAAGAAGTTGACTTGTTGCAGCTCATTATAGAAATATGAAAAAGTATAAAAGAACATATACATTCTCTCTCTTAATTTGGCACATTATATTCCTGTAATTCTCTCAACCTTAAGAAGCAAATCTGGGTCAAGACTTGGCTCATTTTAGTACATAATTGCATTTCATCACATGTGGATTTGTGATGATGCCAGTCTATAATACTGATAAATTACTTGTTTGCAGTCCAAAATGGAAGGCTCCGATACTAATTTTGTTATTAGAAGGTGTTGCACTTATAGAGAGGTACAAATAGCCATTCCATGAACAAGGTGGTTGTGCAGCAAAAAGAGTAGCCTTTAGGGGTTCTATCCACAAGCCCATGGTTTGGAGTCTAGAAATTCACATTAGGAATCTTCTTCTGTTCAAAAGTATTTATACCTTAAAATAAAGACATGGTCAGTGCTATTCAATATAGAAGGTATGCATGTAGATTGATTGAATGGCGAGTTCTTCTTGTTGCTAAAAGCATAGACTTGGAGGGGACATTTCCATTTTTAGGACCGGATAGACTGCTCCATTTGACACATGAAAAAAGAAAAGGTGAAATTTTAAGGAAAAAAATGCTAAAAACCTCAAAAATTTATAAGGGTTGTCATTGCAAATTCAGCCCATTTTATTTATTTTTAAATGTTTATGCTGCTTTTAGTTTGTCTAAGTTATTTTACTAGCTGTCCACCACAATTTTTTGTTGTCATCAAAATTGTGTTCCTACGTCTTGGAAACTCAGTGAAACACAAAAGATAACATGTGTTGACATGAACACAAATATTTATATGAGAAGCTCTTTTGAAGTGGAAAACTTAATGGAGAATATTTTGGCATTGCTTTATTTTCTTTTGGAATGCACTATGATGAAATTATAGGATGCTTTTACTTTAGCACATTTCCTCTATGATTTCTCTAATTGCTAGAGTGGACTTATTTTTCCTCAAACTCTCATTCTAACAATGTTCAAGGTATTCTTAAACATCCATTATTCTTTCTTCATTTTCTAGAAGCCAATCATCACCATTTCATTGCTAAGGCTTCCTATATATTCAATTTTTTTCATCTTCTACTATGTGGTGCTTATCACCAACTTGCAACTTTGAGTTGCATTGTGGAGAGCACATAGAAAAAAAAAATTTGGGGGGGGGGGGCGGAGGGTTGAATCAGTATTTTAAACTTTTAACACATGAAACCTTAAAAATCAGAGATAAAACGGTAAGAGCAAACATCAATGAGGAGAACACCAAATTTCACATGGAAAACCTTTTTCGGGTAAAAAACCATGACAGATCAATAGATTTCATTAACAACAACACCAACCCAAGTTACATAAGTGAGCACCAATTCACTGAGATCACCAACCCTCCTTGAAGCACCAACTCCAAGATGTTGAAGCACCAACTTCAGAATCATATAATTCTTAATACAAAACACATAACTTCTTCAACTTGCTCTCAAACACAACTGAATACTGCTTCATTCTAATTATAATCTCAATCTGGAAACTACGTTGACAATCTTGCAACTTGGAACTGCCATCCAAAAGAGACACCTACTTGTATTGTAGCACAAAGAAAAAAAGTGACTTCTTTATCTGATTTATACACCAAATAAAAATCTGCATCTCAGAATAAAAAGTTGGCTCCTTTTATAATATGAAAACCAGTTAAAAGAAAGATCTGCATAGGCTTTCAATGAACACACAGGCATAATTGAATTATCTATAATTATAGAAAGTTATGAATGCCAAATTTCTATGTGCCACGACTTACTGACCTCAGCCAATGAAAAGTCCAAAATATTTTCAACACAGGAAGACAACTCAGAAACAGAATGCAGATTGAAAACACTTGAATGGACAAACAAGTTTTTACCACAATCCTTTAGAATTCCTTATGACCTCTATCTCAATCGACTAATGAATGCACCCAAGACTCCACTCAGAAGGAATACGAATCAGTTCTTCTCCAGACCATGAATGCATAGATGATTAATTGAACCTATAGCTGAGATAAAAGTTGCTTTGCTTGCAGGTAGTGAGCATTGTCCTTCTTTTCTAGATCATCAGTTAGCCACAACAAAAGAGTATACAAATTGGTACAAATAGATGATAATTCTATTACAAAGGGAGAGAAGGTGTGAGCTAACGCATCCTGGCAATGAATCCTCCAAATGACTTTTAGAATGATAAGCCTGCAAGAGTTGGAAATCACATTATGTAACACCAAGGATCCGAGGAGAGTGGATTTCCATGACCAAGGGAAGTGAAATAGGGCAGGCAAGGCTGAAAGAAGGGCAGTCCACAACTTTTTAGCATGGGGGAATAACCAGAAACAATGTTTGAGAGTTTCAACCTTTCCACAAAAAGGACAAGGAGGAGGTGGGTTAATGAATTTGAGGCGAGCACCAACTGGGAGTTTGGCATGCAAAAGCTTCCATGCTGTGAGTTGTGATTGTGCATCCGCTTTCAATTTCCAAATTTGCAAGCTAAGTTGATTCCACTTGGATCTTCTGAATTTACATCTCCAAACATAGTTAAGCCGGTTTGAAAGAGATAAACCAAGAATCAATTGTTTATAAAGGATCTTGAGAGAAAAAGTTTGGATACCACTGCCATTAGGCCACCTCCAATCTTTAAAAAAACTAGAGTGACAGCTAGTGGCCATGAGGATAGAAAGGTTAGGAGGGACCATATTCTGGATTTCCAAAACAATGAGCTTGTCTTTATTATTGAGTTTGAAGCATATCTTGAGCTACTACCATGATTTCCATGTAAAACTAGTGGGATCCCATAGGTCACTAAACACTCGGATACCTTTCTTGAAAAGTCATTTAGCTTTCATCCTTGGAATCTTGGCAAGGGGATGGTTATTAACTTGTATCAATTGATTCCACCAAATTGAGGAAGATGCAAAACTGAGCCCATGGCTGAATGACTAGTCAAACCAAGATAGTTTTTGAGAAACCATTTGCCATGCTTTCCAAATACAATTAAGCGGGGCAGATCCATGGAGTTTGAAGTGATGTGCCAAGAGGATCTTGTCAGTCCATTGAATGGAACTCCAAGCTTTGCCAGAGGTTGTTGTTTGTATACGGTATCTGATCAAAGATTTCCAAGGGGCGTTGTCATCCAAAGCTCTGCCTATCCATTTTGCTGAAAGACATATCCCTTGAATAAAAGGATCTATAATTCCTAATCCACCCTTATCCTTAGGAAGTATACAATGAGACCAAGAAGTGGCAGGCATACTTTTTTATTTCCCATTTAGACCAAATAAAGTTGTGAATAAGTTGGGTAAGCTGGTTATAACAAGTTTTAGAAGGCAGCCAGCATGAGGAGGTATAGACATGACTAGCTAAGAGGACTTTGTTGGCCACTTGTATACGCCCAGCCATTGAAAGAAATTTATTTGTCCATCCCAGGAGCTTGACTTTAAACTTGTTAAAAAACCATCTCCACATATCTTACAAGGAAACTCCCAGCCCAAAAGGAATGCCTAAATACCGAGTAATGTCACCATGTTTGATCTCCTTCCATTCTTGGGGAATCCAAGGTGATCAGGGGTTGGGACTGATCATCCAAAATTCAGTTTTGTGCATTGCTAATTTGGAGCCCGAAACCTCACAGAAAAAATCAAGGATATCAAGTAAATTATTAATGTCTTCAGCTGTATTTTGGATGAATAACCTTCTGAATGGGCTCGTCAAACTTCTCAGGATGCTTTGATTCTTAAGCTTGATTTTCATAAAGCTTATGATCGAATACATTGGTCATTCATCCTCAAATGTTGCAATGGTTGGGGTTTGGTCCTAACTTTTGTGCTCATGTTCGAATGCTATTCATGGATGCTAGTGCAAGAGTGGCTGTTAACGGAGTTTTATCCCCCCAATTCCTCCAAAATTCCATTCGTCAAGGCTTCCCTCTTGCCCCTTTTCTTTATGTTCTCATTGCTGATGCCCTTGGTTACCTCCTCCAACATGCACATTCAGATTCTCTTATTCACGGAATTTCACTTCCGTGTAACTCTATGGCTCTCAATTCCGTTAAATGATATTATGTGTATAGAATATTTCTCGTTTGCTTAATCTTAATTAAAAAATTTCAACTGTTAGAGAGTTAAACATGTAAATTGGTTACCAGTTACAACCACAAGATTTGTTGATAATTTTATAGTAAACAATCTTATGTATTACTATTGAATTCTGGTTTGTTTAAGCAAGCTGAGGGAAAAGCCAATAGCTTGAGTAGGTCATAAATTATCATGTCTTGTAGAAAATTAGTTGGATTACTTGGTCTGGTTTAAATTTACTCTTAGAAGTCATATTGACTAGAGAGTGATCAATAATTGATTTCTTTGTGCCAGAACCAGATGACTTATCTATGGTTTTACTAAAACAATATTAATGGGGAATACTTTATTTATATAAATTAGCGGGAAATGTGTAGCCATAGACTGCTATGATAAAATATATTCTCCATAGCTATTGTTTTCCATCTTAATGCTATTTTGCATGAACATTGAAATTGTGCTCCCTTAATTGCTCTTTTGCACAATATATTAACAAAAGATGGTTCAACTTCTAAATTACATAACATAAATTAACAAAAATATATGAAAACTTAAAAGGAGTGAAACTAAATCATTGCTATTGATTGATTGTTGTTAATTATCAATTTCCTTCATGCAACTACTCTCTGCAAAAGTGTTCAGTGTAATAGTACAAATTTTCTAGAAAAACCTGTGATAGAGATTTTTGAAACCATTAAGTATCTGTACAGTTTTACTCCAAGTTTTACACATGCAAATGTACAAACTACCAAAAACTTTAAATTTAGGTATTTCATCAAGCAAAGGACAAGTGACATGGACAATCAAATGAGAATTTGGGAACCTCTAATACATCCTAAGTTTGCTTGATGGTAAAGGCACGAGTAATTCATAATCAATAAGCACTTCATTTAACTACTTACAAACCTTTTACCTGCATTTAGTACTCCTCACATGCATTCACATCACTTCAAACATGTTTAAGTGTTTGAATGTGTGGTTCCAAATGCCACAAGTGGGGTATTTCTTTAGTCCTCAACATAGATGCTTCAATTGATACATGGTCAGTAATGTTGAGCCAAGAATTTCTAGATGGAAAAGCGAAATTTGTGGATACAAGTTTCATACATTTTCACAAAGTAAAAAGAACTAACACATATATAAGAAGGAGATTTTGGTTGTTAAAAGAGGAATTGAAAATCTTAAAATATTCCTCAAGCCCAAACATTTTGCAAGAAAAACAAATAGTTAGCCAATAAGAAATTTGTTAAGGAAAAAAACAAACATAGATTTAGCCCAAGGGAGAATTGCTGGATGGTATTTTGAGTTCCAGAGTTATAACTTTGATATACAATGGGTTAAATGGGAAAATAATTCCCTTGCTGATGCTTTAACTAGAGATCTCAAAATTATTGTAGTCATCACAATAGATCCCACAGATCCACTTATTTGCCAAGTGAGATTCTAGTTATTCTATTAACCAATAGGTATGCTAATAGGTGGATCAAAATGATTAAAAAACTAAAAAGGGATACTTGGGAATATAATATAGAAAGACATCATTTCTATATTATGGATGCTCTAGACCTTTTGGAAGCACAATTATCTTAGAAATGCTTTCTCATTTGATCTTGTGATCACACTTATCATCAGGTCAGTGGTTACCTAAACAATGATCAAAAATTATAATTCTCTACTCAATCAAAGTAGTAAATAGTTTTTATTTTGGTAGGTTTACTTTTGAAAATTATGTAGATGCATATGGAGCTGTATTAGATGAAGAAATGGTTGATTTCCTTAATTTAATTAAGTTTGTAAAATTTAAAGTTTTTGGTAGTTTGTACATTTGCATATGTTATAGATCAAATATTATTAAGTTGCCCCATAAATATTATATTACTGGGCCCAACTTAAAATAATATTATCATTCATTTCCCTTGATTTATCCTTTAGCCTATTAGAAATGATGATATGCTAGAGGTCTCTCCATGGTTCTAATTTGGAAAAGGGGACATGAAAATAACTGATTGCATGACAACATAACTGATGAGTAATTGACTGATTTTTAATTATGATTGCATGACTACATAACTAATGGGTAATTGATATTCTGCTAATGATGATTGCATAATTGGTGAAGACCTAGCTTATTTTTAATGTGTTGATAACAGATATCATTCTAATCAACAAGAGGTCACAAATCACTTAGCTTGGTCTTTAATTGACCCTAATTACAACTGCTGTACTAAATAAGCTTGTAGTGCCATAGCAGCCTGTAATAGTTTTAACTAGAGGGCCATGTTAATAGCCCAAAAGCAAACTAATTTTGAGAAGCCTTATAGTTTTCAATCATTTTTCCAGTGTTAAATTTAGTTTCTTTGGTTAATGTACTTATTCTATGGAATTTTATTGATTATGTATGCACAAGCAGGCTGATGAGAATGGGTTTGTAAGAAGATCAGCTGCTAGTATGTTGAGTGGAAAACAGTTTGCTTCTCCAAACACGGTGAGTTCTGTGATGACCTCAATGAACACATTTTATCGTATTTTCTGTGTTCTATGGTATTGAATATTAAATCTTACAATTTTTTATTTGTCTAAATGAGATATTGATTAAGCTACATGTAGCTGCTGTAATCTAAAGATAAAACTGTACAAGTTTATTAGTTTATTTTATTTATGCATAAAAATTTGTTGGAAGCCTTTATGCAAGTTTAGTAGGAACATGGATAATGTGTTATTTGTTGGAAGCCTTTATGTAAGTTTATGTTATAATGTGTTATTTTTTTCTTTTTGTAGGAATGTATTGATAAACTCAAAGAAGGAGATAAAGTTAAGGTGTTGGATCCATTAGATGGTGATGTTGTGGGCATTGGGCGGATTCACTCCCTATCTATTATACATGGAGTCAACTTGAAAGGAACAATGGATGCAAATGTAAACATTTTAAAGGTCACGAGTAACATACCCCTTGTTTATGAAGACAAAATAGATGGAGTTGTTCGTCTGAAAGAGAAAGAAGGAACCTTCACACAGTGGCCACTAAAATATCTGCAAAAAATGACATAGTTGAACATATTTATCATGTACTAGTTGCTAGACATCTTGGCTCACTATTTTATGCAATATTTTGAATATGTTGTTCAGGGATCTTAATTATCATGGTGTATTTGAAAGAGTTGGAAACTCTTAGACAACTTTGACATTTTTTATTATATTTACATATATACTCTTAGACACTTGACATTTTATAACTTGATATATATATTGATATATATTTGCATTAATTTTTTTTATTGTAGATTACCTTTATTTATCATGATGTTGAATCAATCTTTTAATTTTAGTATGTTGTAGCTTATACGCATATGCAATATTTTTATTTACTTTTATGTTTTAGTTCAAATTTAATATTATATTAGTTTTGCATTATAAAATTTATGGTATTTAATAAATTATTTATTTCGTGATTATATTTACTACCAATTAATGAAAACTAGTAAATAAAATGACTGAATTAATGACTAAAGTAATGATTAAATTAATGACTAAATATGACTAAATGACTAAATAACTAAATATATGACTAAAGTAATGACTAAAATAATGACTAAATAAATGATTAAAGTAATGACTAAATTAATGACTAAATATATGACTAAATTAATGACTACATATATGACTAAAGTAATGACTAAATATATGACTAAATAAATGACTACCTTGACTAAATAAATGACCAGTTAACAACAATTAATGACTAAATTAATGATTAAATATATGACTAAATTAATGACTAAATAAATCACTACCATGACTAAATAACTGACTAGTTAATAACAATCAATGACTAAATTAACGATTAAATCAATGACTAAATTAATGACTAAATCAATGACTAAATCAATGACTAAATTAACGATTAAATCAATGACTAAATCAATGACTAAATCAATGACTAAATCAATGACCAAATTAATGACCAAATCAATGACTACAAATCAATGACTAAATAAATGACTAAAATAGTTTAGTCATAAATTTGGTCGCGTTATAAATGACCGGCAATAAACTAATAATGGTCACGTGACCAAAATTAGTCATTTATATGCAATTTTTAGTAGTTTATTCAGTCATATATTGTTGTTTGTGTACTAGTGAGAATTTGTTCCTTGGTTGTGATCTTATGGTGATTCCACACAACAAAATATGGACATGAAATTCTCAAAACCCTAAACCTCTAAAAATGAAATCTGATGAGATGTTACTTTAAAATATGATTTTCAAACCTGGAACTACAAATCTGACTTCACAACTAAATTCTACAAAAAGACAATGACTACCCTCAACCTAGCGATATCTTCTTGAATTTTTTTTATTTTTCCCAAGAAAATCATCCTTAGTTCTCCACAAATTGTCTCAAGTAGAGCAAAACATTGTCGCAATAAATTAGCGAACTCACTTTTCTTTATGTCAGCCACAATTTGATTTTTTTCTATTTTTCATGTTTGTCAAAATTTTGATGAAACTAATAGTCGACATTTTGACGAACCCCAGGTTCGTCGAAATTTCATTGAACGTCGGGGATAAACTTTCAAAAAATTGAAAATTACACATCAAATTTTACAAGCACATGATGATACATCAAATTATACATATTTTGTCGGACATTTATGTCATATTTTGCAGTCAAATGAGTTAGTGTAATAAAATCTGGTGTATAATCACATTATATAAACTATAGAGGCAAAAAGATGAAGACTTACAAATTTTTTCCATAGAAGGATAGAGCCACAACCATGGATGACAGTGCACCATAGGAATTTTTATGCCTCACACTATCATCCCAGCCAAACTAGAAGCTAAAAAACTTGAAATATGCAAGTACCCAACTCTTTGAATCCAAAAATCTGCACATAACAAGGTCAAGGAAAAATGTTGGGGCTGATTTGAAGCTTGCCTCAATCAAACCCTCTTTTTGGTGTTTCCACCTCCACATATAGCTAGATAGATAAAAATAGATGAGACATAAAATATAATAGATGAGACATGTGATAGAAATAAACCCTACTGTGGAGGAGAACCCTATCATGAATAAAATAGAAAATACAAAGCAACAAGCAAGAATTACAATTTGTGGCTCCCTCTTGGCTTGATAGATGAGATGTTGGATGTGAACTGTAGGAAAGGTGTTGGGGAAAAGGGACTCACAATACAAGAAAGGGGTCCCTAATCCTGGATTTTGTCTATAGGGGATGGTTCATTCAAGGAAACCGAAGATCCCAAATTGGATCGATTATCAACACAAAGGTGAGTCAATTCTCAACAAGGGAGACCTAGGAAGATTCCTTAGGCTTTGAAGGGTTCACCACCAAGTAAAATCTTAGAAAATACAACTTAACATTCAACTCAAAAAACCTAGTAATGCAAGCCAAATAATGAGTGCAAATGACAAAATTAAATAACAAGTTAGGATGTGTGTACCTGGGAAGTTTGGACATGTGAT
The DNA here is from genome assembly GCA_007258455.2 of Sequoia sempervirens. Classification (NCBI taxonomy): domain Eukaryota; kingdom Viridiplantae; phylum Streptophyta; class Pinopsida; order Cupressales; family Cupressaceae; genus Sequoia; species Sequoia sempervirens. Next base: position 49,194 of record VDFB02381039.1, on the reverse strand, counting down.
AAGGATTCTAGAAATGCATAAATGTTGTTAGAATATGTTGAGGAGGACTAAGACACCCTTACTATTGTCTTAGTTCCACTACTATTTTTTAGGGAAAATGTAGAATCTTTGAATGTCAGAATCGGATATGAAGGAATCTTTGAAAAATAACTCTAGGAGGATAAGAAATCCTTATTTTTGTCTTAGTCCCAATCTGAATTTTGGCAATTTTGAAAGATGATCCTGAGGCTCAATGTCTGCAACTTCTTCTTCTCATATCTCAAGTCCTGAAACTTCTAGATCTGGCCTATAGGTGGCTTTCTGTGAAGATGACAACTTTGCAATGCAACTTTGCACTTCAAATGATCTTTAACTTAAATATGAAAACACAAACACACAAGAGGAGAAAAACTTGTTGATTATTAGTAAATGGGGGTTTTCCTTGGTCAAACCCCTTTTTGGTAATTAAACCTTGGAATGAAATGAAATAATGAAGGGAAATGATGAATGAACAAAGAGCTATGTTACAACTCACCAAACCCTTGTTATGAAATCTACTAATTTGTGTGAAGTGGCTAGCTTAAATGTAGATCTTGAATTGAAGGAATGCTTGATAGATCTTTACTTGAATTGCTTGCATGAATCAAAATCTTACATCACAAATGTTACCTCAAAAACACACATGATTCAAGAATATCTTTGACATGATGCTTGAATCTTGATGATGGCTCCAAATGCTTGATGAATTTCTCTCCAATTCTCTTGTGTCACTTCTAAACTTGATAGGATGATCAAATGAATTGCTTCTTCTTCTTGTTATGAAAATGAGTGAAAGAACCTTGTATTTATACTTATCCATAATTAATATCCCAAAATTACACCACACCAAGCTAACATATGAATTTATTAATTAAACGAGGCTAAATCCCACCAAGATTTGAAATTAAATCTTGAAAATAACTTGAGGTGGACTAAGACGCCCTAGGTGGCATCTTAGTACCGAGGCTTGAAACTCAGGGCACAGACTCCAAAAAGGGTGCCATCCAAGGAAGATTTGAAAATAGGATCCCAAGATGTTTGGAAGGAAAAAGACGCCCTAGACGACATCTTAGCCCCAATACCAAAAATCAAGGACACAACCAAAATCATTAAATTATCATTTATCCTTTGATGTTTGTTGCGATTAACCATAAAATGATATAATTTATTAGGCTTTTGGATGCAAGATAGGACCAACTAAGACATAAATAAGGATAAATAAAGCAAGGAAGGACCAAAAAAGTGTGAGAATGCAAGGGTATGCATTTTCCTACATTACATTTAGCCCCTACTTTAGTGAGAGGATGAACTTGTTTCAAACTCACACTAAAGTAGCCAACCACGCAATCAAGAGGGGTTCAAATGTACAAATGCTAGTAAGATAGGATGACAATAACCAAGAGGGTGGCCAAGCCCCCAAGATCAAGATCCTATGACAAACCAACATGGGCACAAAGGAACGCACTTGTGGATGATATATGAAGCCATAACCAGATCGCAAGCATACACCATCAAAGATAGGAAAAGGAAAAATGAAAAAGAAAAATGGAACAGTTCAAGCTTTGACTAGTCATCCAACACATTGTGGATCGGCTCTAGGATGTTTGTCCAAAAAAATTTTACAAGTGGAATGCATTGTCTACTATGCAAACAAAATACATGTTCACAAGGACTACTAAAGCTAGTTGTCCACTAGGTGAACCCTAAGAAATCCATATCAAAGTCATTCCCCCATAACTATGATAAGGAAAAAAATGCACACTCATAAGGGCTAGTGAAGCTAGTTGTTTATTAGGTGAGCCCCAAGGAATTAATATCAAATTCATACCCCATGACTATGATAAGGAAAAAAAAATGCATGCTCACAAGGGCTAGTGAAGCTAGTTTTCCACTAGGTGAGCCCCAAGGAATCCATATCAAAGTCATAACCCCATGACTATGATAAGGAAAAAAATGCAATGCAACAAGAAAGAGGGATGTTTGAAGGGATTTTTCTTATTTCGTACGAGGTATTAATCTTAGGGGACATTGTTCCTAATGTCTCCAAGAGAGGTCCGATCAAAGGATAATAGATCTGCAAATTAGGGAATGTAGTGTGTCGCATCACCAATAAGAGGAATGTAATATGCTAAGATGGATCAAGCTCTTGAATGACATTACTCCCAATGTCACCAAAAAGAGAAAAAACACATTGCATGAAGTAAGAAAGCCACATCAAGGAACATGGAAAAATGCAAATGAAATCAATGCCAATGTATGCTCCCACTTTAAAGAAAATCCTAAACACCATGATATGAGCAATTACCTTCAAGTAGCAAAGAATAAATGTTAACAATAAAGAGGACATGAGATATTATTTGGAAAGCCCTATGCCAAGTCATATATTTCCAATAAGCTATGCCATGAATAACTATTTCACATGCAAGTCAACTTAAGGCATGTTGTCCAAATCCCAAGCTTGCACTTATATATACATGAAAGTTAGTCAACTAGCCAAAAGTGACAACAACATACGAGGACAAGGCTACCTAACCCCTTGCCCCCACTTAGTGCAAGACAAGGATGAGCCAAAATGATTGATGAAAAACATGCTAGAGTGGAAATTAGTATCAATTAGAGGAACAAGGTGCTTCAACACAAGGAAGAGCACCACACTTTGTAAGATGTTGAATTATATCAATTAAAGCCTTACATTCATTAGTAGCATGACCATGAACTCTATGATATACACAAAATGAACTCTTGTAGTAAAATTTATTTCGTGTTCTTGGAGGAAGAGAAATCAAATGATCTTGGAGGAGTCTCGACAAGATACTCTTTTGATCAAAAGTAGAAAATGGTTTTGTATTTTGCAACAAAAATATCTCTTTCTTACTACAAGATGTCTTACTTACGCAAGACTCTTTAGATTGTGATATTTTTCTCTCTCCTTTATAGGAGTGTGTAAAATATATCAAATTCAAATCATAAGTATTTTGTGTGATCAAACTAATGTTAAGTGAGGACTTCTCTAGTTGTTTCAAATGATAACAATTAATACCACTAGTTTCTATCAATTTAGGATGCACTAATGTTAAATTTGGCTTCGAGGAAACTTTTGTAATAGTGTTGATATTGAGTGAAGGCTTGTTTTTTTCTTTTGAGGGGAAATAACCAAGACCACTAGTCTTTTCTTGTGTGTGAGGATTTGTAGGGACATGGATACCTTGTTCTCTAGCACCACATCCTTTTCCACTATATCCAAGTTGTTTCATAAGCTCATAACCTCTTCCATAAATATTTTTCATTTCTTTTGGATTCATTGGTTGTTGATAATTAGCTTCAACAAATTTTGTTGTATAATTTGCTTCTTTGTCTAAAATGGTTGAGGTGGATGCTTTGAATTGACTTCTGAATTTTGTGTTGACATTACCGCTTTTTATTTTCCCTTGTCTGAATATTTTGCTTTTCGTTATGTTGCATGTGTTCTAATTGTGTAGTTAGTGAAAATGTTTTCAAAGGATTCTCTTTGTTTTCTCAATGTTCAAGCATTTGTTTGGTTTAGGATCAGCTTCGAGTATATGCATTTTGTTGTTGTAGACATATCTCATGATACGATGTAAAGTAGAAGGAACACTATTCATTTCATGAATCCATGGCCTCCTTAAAAGGAGTTTATATGAAAGATCATGAGGCATGGCATGGATTAGTGTTTCTAATGTGGCCTTTCCAGCTGTAATAGGCAAAGTATCACACCAAGTGGTTGTTTTCCTACATTATCAAATCCCTTAATAGATAAAGAGTCAGGTTGAATTTTTGATCTATCTACACCAAGCCTATCCAAAAGGGTCACCCTACACACATTAAGGGTTGATCCATTGTCAACAAGGGTTTGCTTTATCCCTATGCTTTTATATTAAGATATTATTATGAAAGCGTCATTTTGTTTTTACACTTCCAAAGGAGGGAGCTCACTTTGGTGGAAAACAATGCCAGCATTTAGTCCTTGAATCATGGCTACTATGTCATTCAGTTGCACATTAGAAGGGATAGGAAATTGTTGTATGGTAGTTTGAAGCATAGTGTGATAGTTAGGTGAATTCTAAATCAAGTCCCAGAGGGATATCTTTGCGAAAGTATTCTTAAATTTTTCAACAAGATCATACTCCTATCCACTTTATGAAGAAAAATGAGGGGGACCTGGTAAGGTAGGGTTAGGAAAAGGTAAGATTATCGGAGTTGGTTTTTTTGGTTGTAGATTGTTTTGAGTGTTGTATGTATGAGAAATGGTATTATGACTTGGTTGTTGTGACACATTATTCTTAGGTCAATAAAGGATAAGTTCAGGTTTGTTTTGATTTTGTTGTTTGTGTGATGGTGGGTAAAGAATTAGAGGATTCTTAGGATGTCCCATGGGGTATGTAGGACGTCTAGTAGTCAAGGGGGGTCTAATGGACACTTCCACATTCATAACCTCAATGGCATTGGTTTGATGTATTTCTAATAAGGGAAATCTAGAACCACCTTTTTACCATCACTTAAGTAAGTCATATTATTATTGTTGTCATTTTCTTGCACCATGATATCCTCTCTAGGAGGAGAGTTTTTAGGAGAATGACAAACCAAATTTTCTTGAAATTTAAGGATTGGTTCTTCCAAAATGACCTCATCACAAGTAGGGGGATGATCAATGGTTGAATTGTCTTGCTTAATAAGGGTTTCCCTAGGTGAAGAGGGACAACTAATATTTTCATGAATTTAATCTATTAAAGTATCTTCTGCACAAGTAAGAGAAATACTAGGAGAAGAACATGTATGATTTTCATGATCATTTATGATTTCATTCGTTTGTTCCCTAATTTCTTCCAAAATAGAATAAGTAGGGGAGAAATCATAAAGAGGGTTGTTATAGACCTTAAAGGTTTGATCATCTAACACCAAAAAATCCTCATCATTTACAATCTCTTCTTCCACTAAATCATTCTCACAAGCAAGAGGGGAATGGAAATTTGGTAAGGTAATGTTTAGAAATGTGTCTCTGATCTCATTCTCTTGTGCTATATTATCTTCCCAAATGGGACAAGGAGAAGGACAAGCAATACTTTCATTATTCTCAATGATTGTATCTTCTTTCATCAAGATACCTTCATAACTAAAAGGAGAGGTATTGAGAGAAGAACAACTATGATTGTCATGAATGTCCATGCTTGTATCATATTCTATCCCATCATTCCCAAAAATAGGATAGATAAGAGGGGGTGTAGGTTTAAGGTAGGCATCACTATTTTCACTCTCTTGTGCTAAGAGATTCTCATAACTAGGGAATGCATTGAATGAATGAATAAAATTCTTATTGACTAAATTTTTCTTTGCAAACTTGAAAAAGACTGATAAAAAAAATTGTGAAAAGTAATCTATGCAAACTCAAAATGCAATGTAAAGGCCTAAAATGAAATGTATAAATGCAATTTTCATATTTTAAGCAAGGTAATTTATTGATTACACTATGCAATGAAATGTTGTGAATGCAAATTTGGAATGAAGCAATGCATGAAATGAACCACTTTAAGCTAGATTTAGTAAAATGCATGAAACAAAAATTCAACCTGCTAAAACAGATAACCAATGGCAACAAATAGAAGCACAAAAAAGTAGATTTAAACCATGAAAACTGCAACTGCAAAATCCACGGGGACTAAGATGCCAGTAAGGGTGTCTTGGTCATGCTGATGTAATTTTGAGGTTCCAGAAACTGAAACAAGAAACAGACAACTCAGACAGGGTTATGAGCCAAAAACCCACTAAGGGACTAAGACACCAGTAAGGGCGTTTTAGTCCTAGTAGAGGTTTTTTCAAAAAAAATAGTAAAATCTAGATTGATGACAATGTTTCCAGGTTTCCTACTCAGGGACCTAATGTTTAGAAATAAAAAATTGTGCAAATGAATGCAAGAAAAGATGACTAATGAAAATAAATTGAATGCAAAGTTGAATGCAATTGTTTTCAATTTTGAATAAAATAACAATGTTCCTAAATGCAATTACGATGATTGACAATGCACTTTTTCAGTTTTTCAATGAGATAAGATGATGCAAGAAAGCAAAAATGCAACCTATATGCACTTTCACTAATGAAAATGTGAAAAACCCTAGATGTATTTTCACTAACGCAAGATGCAATGCAAGAATGAATGCAACCTAAATCTTAGTGAATTCCAAATCAGAAGATGAATGTCCAAAATTTTGGGTTCACCAAAATGAACCATAGGAAAGGTGTTGGGGAAAAGGGACTCACAATATAAGAAAGGGGTCCCTAATCCTATATTTTTCTCTATAGGGGGATGGCTCATTCAAGGAAACCTAAGATCCCAAATTGGATTGACTATCAACACAAAGGTGAGTCAATTCTCAACAAGGGAGACCTAGGAAGATTCCTTTGGCTTTGAAGGGTTCGCTACCAAGCAAAAGCTTGGAAAATACAACTTAACATTCAACTCACAAAACCTAATAATGCAAGCCAAATAATGAGTGTAAATGACAAAATTAAGTAACAACAAGTTAGGATGTGTGTACCTGGGAAGTCTAGAAATGTGATAAGGATTTTGGAAATGCAAAAATGCTATCAGAATATGCTAAGGAGGACTAAGACACCCTTACTGTTGTCTTAGTCTCGCTACTTTTTTTAGGGAAAATGTAGAATCTTCAGATGTTAGAACTAGATCTGAAGGAATCTCTCAAAAATACCTCCAGGAGGACTAAGACACCCTTACTATTGTGTTAGTCTTGATCTAAATTTCAGCAATTTTGAAAGATGATCTTGAGGCTCAATGTTTGCAACTTCTTCTTCTTAGATCTCAGGTCTTGAAACTTCCAAAGCTTGCCTATAGGAAACTTTCCATGAAGATGACAACTTTGCAATGCAACTTTGCACTTCAAATGACCTTCAACTTAAATCTATAAACACAAACACACAAGAGGAGAAAAACTTGTTGATTATTATTAAATGGGGGTTTGCCTTGGTCATACCCCTTGTTGGTAATTAAACCTTGGAATGAAATGAAACAATGAAGGGAAATGATGAATGAACAAATTTCTATGTTGCAACTCACCAAACCCTTGTTATGAAATCTGAAAACTTGTGTGAAGTGGCTAGCTTGAATGTAGATCTTGAATTGAAGGAATTCTTGATAGATCTTGACTTTAATTGCTTGCTTGAATCAAAATCGTACATCACAAATGTTAGCTAAAAATAGACATGATGCAAGAATATCTTTGACATGATGCTTGAATCTTGATGATGGCTCCAAATGCTTGATGAATTGCTCTTGAAATCTCTTGTGTCACTTGTAAACTTGCCAAGATGATCTCATGAATTGCTTCTTCTTCTTGCTATGAAAATGAGTGAAAGCCTTGTATTTATACTTATCCATGCTTAATATCCTAAAATTACACCATACCAAGCCACCATATGAATTCATTAATTAAAGGAGGCTAAATCCTGCCAAGATTTGAAATTAATTCCTGAAAAAGAACTTGAGGAGGACTAAGATGCCCTAGGTGGTGTCTTAGTCTTGAGGCTTGAAACTCGAGGCATAAACTCCAAAAAGGGTGCCATCGAAGGCACATTTGAAAATAGGGTCCCAAGACCTTTGGAGGATAAAGACACCCTAGGTGGCATCTTAGTCCTAGTACCAAAAATCAAGGACACACAACCAAAATCAATAAATTATCATTTATCCTTTGATGTTTGTTGGGATTAACCATAAAAAATATATAATTTATTAGGCTTGTGGATGTAAGATAGGATCAATTAAGACATAAAAAAAGATAAATAAAGCAAGGCAGGCCCAAAAAAGTGTGAAAATGCAAGGGTATGCATTTTCCTATACTACAGGATGCTTGCAAGAGATCCTTGCCTATTGACAAGATGTGAATCTAGTAGAGCTTCACTACATACGAGAGATGTATAAGAGAATAAAGCAAGAGAGAAAGAGAGAATGCAAGGAAGTTAGAATGAACGAGAATGAAGGTGAAAAATAGAGTTTTGTTAGGTTGCATGAGCAAGAAGAGCTGTTACACTCATGATTCTACCACAATGACGCATGCCATAGTAAAAAAAATTTGAGATTCCCTCATTTGAACTCAAAAATTTTGGGGATTCTTACGTTCCACATAGATTTCCATGCATTGCAAGGCATCCAACTCAAAAATTTACAAGAAATAAGGTGGTCGACTACTAACACTTCGTCATTATCCCTTATAGAGTTGGAATCATGAAATTTTGACTCATAAGGATTTTCTCATAAATGCGATGAGGTACCATAAATGCATAGGTGTGAAATTCCCATGGGGTGCAATTTTATGACACTATATTTTCCCCCACTTTAGTGAGCTGAATTTTTATAGAAAAATTAGCTACATTAAAGTAGAAAAGAAAAATATTGGTGCAAGATGGAAAATCTAAAAATTTAACATGTTTACATGCAAAAGGATATTATAGAGACTACAAAGGTCAAGTAGGAAAATATAGGAAATTCTCACAACATTCAATCTTAGTAGAAACTATAGTGTCAGACGTGAAGTTTTGTTCTACAAAACTTAAATTTAGGATATTTTTGAAAATCAAAAGAAGCTACCACAATGAGAAGAATGCTTAAGAAAATTTAGTGTTTCAGAATAAAAATATGATGAAGAGGTGAATATATTCCTCCTATTTTTTCCCCTATCTAGGTGGGGTGAAAATAGGAAGGATGTAAGGAACATTTTCACCCCAAAAAATGGGTAAAAATGACCTATATATACCTAGGTGGGCCCATAGAAGAGTTACTTTCACAAGGATCTTATTCACTTTTATGAGAGAGGAGTCAACAAAATTTTGTAGATGAGGGTATTTGGCTTCAAGGATAAACTATCTTTGCTCAATGATAGCGGCAGGTGACGAGCTTGATGAGGTACAAGGAATTTTGACCCAACTAGTCATTTCATTGTATGTTTTTAGATTTTTGTCCCCCTCGAGTAATGTAGGTATCCAATTGACATGGAGGTGTTTGACTGGTACGTTGTCATCTTGAAAACACATTAGAAACCTTTGGTCATGCTCATGTCCCTCTCATACACAATCATACGGAGGTATTTGGTCTCGGATGCTAGCACATTGTGCAAACATCTACATGGCACACCCCTGTCTCGGAGGTGAACTTGGGAAAAACTTGATGTAGATTTAGAATTTTTCTCGATGATATAGAAGGGGCTAACGTGAAACTTTGTGTATTTGCATACTTGTTCTAAGATCCATGAGCACATTTGCAAACAAATAATTTCATTACTATGAGATCGTTGTGATGGTCTACACCCAAAAAATCAAGGCATGTTGTGATGGGTCGACCTATGGTGGGTCTATACCATCTCTGAGATCTGTTTGTAACACCTATGTTGATGGTGCTCATGGAGTGATAGGACACAGACACCTCCACCTTCCACTTTACAATGAGAGAGAGATGATTGTCACCCTAGAGGATGTCTACCACATTACTTTTCCGCCCATCTAGGGACACCGAGTTGCATATGATGAGGGAAGGATAGTAGAGGATTCCTACAAGGTTTCATGATATTACATTAGATGGGCAGTCGTAGGTGACACCATGGGTCACATATATATTAGGTGGCTCAAGAAGGGGTGAGTGGCAATGCCACTCATCTATCTATTGATGATTTTTATAGTCACCCTCCACATTGTGATGGATAGGTGAGGATCACACCTACATGTGGGCCTCTTCCATTGCATTCAAGTGATGGAGGAGTAGCATATTGTCTTCTCTTGGGGTTGAAGCATGTTGGATCATCTTTTCCACAACCATAGGTGGTATGTACACTATGAGTACCATATCCACACAGTCTGCACAATATTTTAGGTGTGGTATTTTGAGCACATCAGGTGCATGAGGTCACTTGGGTTCCCCCAGGGCCTCACTCCTAGTACTCCTATGGTGCATGCATACCCTCTAGTGCATGACTAGTGCTATGGAGATGTATCTTTTAGGTGATTACAATTTGATTATTTGTGGATGTGGGACATTCCTAGAGGAGGATGGGGATCTGGCCCACCAAAAAGTGGAAACTATGGAGGATGCAACATGATTGAATCCTGACAGGGAAATAAAATCACATTACCATCCCATATTACTGGAATCAGATTGCTTGATAGTTTGGGCAGGTATAGACCATCCCTCTAATGCCTCCCATGTATGCCCGATTAGCATAGAGCATTGGTGCAGGGGAACCCTCATGCATATGAGATTAATTTTTGAGTTTTTGTCTTGTTTTGTTTTGGTTAATGTAAATAAGTTCATTTGAGACCATTAGATGTCATATAGGACCATTTTTTGGTGTTTTGGTATAATTTAGGAAAAAAATGTAAAAGTTGCAAAAATATTGTCAAAATGCACAAAACAATGTTATCAAAGGTTGTAAAAAGTTATCATCTTTGTAAAAAAAGTTGCTAATAGGTGGTTGGGACAGTTGATATAGTTCAAAATACATAAATATGTAATTCCAACTTGAATTCAGAGGTTGGAGAAGATTGGAATGCAAAAAACTTCATTTTTCCATGTGTTTACTTGTATTTTACTATGTGAAAGAACCTATTATTCATGTTGTACGACCTTGTATGATTGAGTACAACCATAAAAATTACATGGATGGAAAGAGGATTTAATTTTAGATTATTTTCATTCTTACCATTCCAAAAAAAAAGTTCATTTAGTTGGTCTACCGTGTCAATCTTATTAACATCCCTGTTCAAGAACTAGGGTTTCTAGCAGATAAGAAAAATGTATATATTTTTATTCCACTGTCAAAAATCTATAAAAAATTGGTGAAAATTCCTTTTCTGGGGGTATTTAAAAACCCTTTAAATTATATTTCATAGTTTTCCATTTTGGTGGAGTTACTAATGAAAGTTTGCTTGCATTTGTGTGTAGACAAACCAAGAAGCCCTAGTGATTTGGGGAAAATTGTTGTTTGCCATTGGAGGAATGAACCTTGATGTGGGAGTTGATGTTTTGTGCCTTTTGTGACATGTTGATAGTTTTATAATGGGTGTTGAGATATTTTGAAACCCTGAACACATTTGGAGCATGCCTAGTTGCCAATTAGGCCTAGTCAAAGCAAGAGGAAAGTCAAAATTTAAAGCCTTCCATACAAAGTGACCCCACATGGTTTTGAGATATGTTAAATAATGGCCAAATGGGTAATCAAGTTCTATTTCTTAGAGATCAGTCATGTTTGGGAAGTTATTTTCAAAAATTCCTTTTTGAAAAGCTACAAGGAAGAACAAGGGTTTGTGAAGGAAAACCCACTTTTTGATGAACAAAGGCACTTGTTTAAGTTTTTTTACAAATTGATTACCCCTACTATGCATCAAGCATAGTTTTAGTAGCTTATTTTTCTAATATGACCATCACAAATTCCATTTGTGATGACGGGTTAGATAATGACGACCAACCTCCTATCCTTATGACTTACGACATTGGTGTCATCCATGGTTTTGCAACGTGGTGGGAAACAACCGACCCAGCCCTTTTTTTTTAAATATTCCCCATGGGGAATTATGGTACATAGGGGAGCCTAGGAGGTGAGGATTTTAGTTGTAGTGATAGCATGGAGGGTGAGGTAGTGGTGGGAAAAGAGGAAAAGAGGTTGAGCTGGCAATGGAGGGTTTCATCACCTCCACAAGCAATCCCCATGTCATCAACTCCACCTTTAGGTCAAACAATCATACATCCTATAGAAACAACAATAGAATTTATGAGCATAGAACCCCCTCATGGTCCATCCTAGCAGGTTGGGGACCTAGGTACAAACATGATACAAGTTATTTCCTTTCAATTCTTTTATTTCAGTTTATCTCATATATATATATATATATATATATATGCTTTGATATGATCTGGTACTCATAGAATTCACTTTCACTATGGTTGTAATGAACACAAAGGAGTGGATTTTCTTCATTGGTTGATGCATTATGGAGGTGTCTCCAGCCGTGCGGATCTAGGGAGAATCGTAGATGCCTATAGGCGAGCTTCAACGGGGTGACACGCCCACCTTTTCAAGCCTATAGCATGGCCAAGGAAAGCCTATGAGGAGGTACATGTGGAGGCCATCTAGAGGACCCCTGACCTCACCACTATGATTAGGTAGTGGGATCAGCAATGGCGGATCTTCGTGCTACGCAAGCCAAGAAATATTAGGTAGTGATGCTGACATAGAGTATCGTAATGGAATGTGACAACTTGCAGAGTTGAATTGATGACCTCAATAGGCAAGCAGAGGTAGTGAGGCAAGGTGTTGATCCCTAGGTTTAGCATATCTAGGAGGAGCTATGACAGGCCCGAGTAGTGAGAAAAGTGTTATCTATCGACATATGTAATACCGTCGGGATAAGGTCTTATCGATTTCATTATGTCTCCCCGACTTGCTTCGGAATGAGCATATCGGCAAAGGAAATCATCCTTGAGGTAATGTCATAGCGAGTCTTTCTTATCTTACCGACTTGTGCTCAAAAGGTTTTATCTATTTTTTAGGAGGATTCTCACTAAACAACTCTTTGAGAGAACTTCAGCCAAACTGAACAGTATCGAGCTGAGGTCTTGGCGATTTCACTTGGTCTCCCCGACTAATGCTTATGGAGTTTCATCGGCAAGAGCTGAGCGGTTTCAGAATAGGTCTTGGCGAAGTGGTTTTGTCTTACCGAACATCACATGGAGGAGTTTTCTTTGGCCAAACACAATGTATTTGGTATATTGTCTCTCCGAAGATTTTAAGTCTCACCGATTGTTGTATTGAATGTCTTATCAGCATAAGGTTACTACTTCGGTGAAATGTTATATCGAATGTGCAATGTCACACCGACCTTGGTGGATGGATACTTTTTGGTAAGAGCTTGTGATATTCAAAGGGAGGTCTTAGCGACTCCGAGTGAATGAAGTTTTTCAGTATGACTCATGTGCATCAAAGAAAGGTCTTGGTGAATTTGATTTGTTACACCAACCGAAAACATAAAGGTAGTCTCTTTGATAAGAGCTAGGGTTTTCGGTGAGAGGTCTCAGCGAGTGACCTTCGGTCTCGTCGATGGAACATAAAGGGACTTTGTCAGCATAAGATCTAGATTGTCTCAGCGACACACAAGTGGATGAAGACTTTCAGAAAGACATGGTGTGCTCTATAAGAGGTCTCCCCGACTTTGATATGTCTCGCCGATGGAACACAAAAGGTTTTCTTGTTGGCATAAGATCTGACTTTTCTTAGCGATACACAAGATGATAGGTGACTTTTGGTATAACGAAGATATCTATATGAGGTCTCCCTGAAAGTGATATGTCATGGCGACAGGAATGATAATGTGAGCTTTCAATAAGACACAGGATGCTCTATGAGATGTCACCCCGACTACACATTATCTTGGCAAAGGCGGATGAAGGACACATCTCGGTGAAAGTGTGCTCTTGTCTTGGAAACTTGGAAATGATAAAGACTTTTGGTATGACACAATATATTCTACGAGAGGTCTCCCCAATGACGGTATGCTATAGCGACTCTCATAAGGTAGAAGGATGCATCGGCGAGAGAATCATAATTTCACAGCAACACACAAGGGATAAAGTCTTTCGGTGAAACTTAATGTAATCTACATAACGTCTCCTCGACAACAGAATGTCACAGTGACAAACAGAGGGATGACTAACAGTGTTAAAGTTGCCTTTGGCATACTTGTCTGGATGTCTCAGCGAATGTTTAAAAAACTCTATCTCTATGGCCGACATGTGATTTTCTAAGTTTAGTTGCATAGCGACATCTTTGGTTGGTATCGATTCTCTAGAAAATATTCTCTGAGATTTAAAAGGATATGATTTTTTGTTTGTGGGTTGTCATGACTTTGATGAAAATCTTTCAGTTACAATTTAAAGTCTCCTGATTCAGTGCAGAAATTAAAAGCTCTATGGATAGGTGTTTCTCTGATTTTTACCATAATCTACAGATCATTATGAATCAGCTTCATATTCAAAAATCAGCAAGAGAATTTGAGAATCTGGTGAAAAACGCTTGTTGAAGATTTCTTCGTAACTGACACACTTGGAATGTATATAAAAACCAATGTTGAAAATAGTGAAGATGCAGCTGGCCTGTAATTCTGAGAGATAGTTATTTTGGTCGTATCAAGAGATGTATTGGAAAAATTTGTAATACAAGAGTTGGATTCCTAGAGTATCAGAAGCAGAGTGTTATGAACTTAACTATAAACAAAGTGATCCTCTGATATATTATGATTGTAATTCTGAAATCTGAGTAAGGGGTTGGTGCTCCTTGAGATTGGTGTCTCTAAATGAGGGGTTGGTGCTCCTTGAGTTGGTGCTCAGAAATTTAGCCTATAAGGCATTGTTAAAAGTGGTTTTTGAAGATTAAGCCAGTAAGGCAATTTAGGAGTGGTTTTTCTACCCCAGGAGGGTTTTCCACTTGGAAAATATTTTGTATCTTTGTTCTTCTGTGTGCTCACTATTTTTCTGTGTTGTTGTTTCAGTTCACTGTTGGGTTTATTACTGTTCTCAATTCTGTTTATGAACGATTACATTCAACTCATGAATGCATTAATCAGAGTAATATTGAGATCAAATTTGAGCTATGTTTTTGGAAAATGTAAGATATCTCACTCCAATCATATTGTCATAAGTTGGCTAATAGACTGAGTTAATGTTGTCATATCTTTGTGCTTTTAAATGTGATTACTCTACTCTATTGTTGAAAGAAAAGGAAATCAGATTGTAAAATCTTGGTCGAAGTTGAAAAAGTGTAGACACTGATTCACCCCCCCCTCTCAGTGTCTGTCCATAACTCCAACAATTGGTATCAGAGTGTAGGGTCCTCTCATAGGTAAACCACATAGGATTGTTCCTGGTTTCTTGGAGTACTTTGGTTAATATGGGAAAGAATAGAAGGATTAAGGGAAAAAGATGTTCTTAGCAAAATGCTATTCATCATGCTCAACCTTAATCTAGTATAAGGATTAAAGAGGAAGAATTCATAAACACTAGCTCTGAAATGGTAGAATATCCTAGATCTGGAACTCCTCAGTTCGAAGGAACAAACTTTATTATATGGAAACATAGGATGGAAACATACTTACATTCTTTAGGATCTAAAGTGTGGGAAGCAGTAGAAAAGGGTTGTACTACATCTACAACATCTCCTTCCTCTCTTGAGGAGATGAAAGCTCTTGAATTCAATACCATAGCTATAAATTCTATTCTTAATAACTTGCCAAATGAACTCATTACAAAAGTCATTTATTACAGCAGTGCTAAGGAAGTTTGGGACAAGTTGATTGAAATGAATCAAAATAGTGAGTTACAAGAGGAGATATCTTTTGATACTAATATAAGTTGTGAAACTTCTGAGAGTGAAGAAGGTGTAAACCTTTATAATTTAGAAAAGAAGTCAAGGGAGATCATTGATGAATATTTAGATGATCAAGAAACTTGTGTAAAAGTAGATCAATCTTTGGGTGAAGTTAACTCTAAACAAGAATATGATGAACCAGAAAGTGAGGTTGATTTGGAAGGTGAACTCCTATGTGCCTTAGATACTATTAAGTAGCTTAGAAAAGAAAACCAATTTTTAACAAGACAGCTTTAGCAAAAAGAGAGTTTGGAAGTCAAGTTAAAAGACAAGGATGAGTTGTGTAATAAACTAGAAAATGAGATTGATTCTTTAAAGAAATGTTCAGATAATGATTCCTTGTTAAAAGAACTAACTCTTAAGAACGATATGATTATTAGTCAGAAAATTGAAATTGAAGAATATAAGAGGATTGCAGATGTTGTGAGTTTTGATTTGGAGATTAAAAAGATTGTTTGTCTAAAACTTGAAGAAGTAGTTGCTTTAAGAAAAGAGCTTGAAAGTATCAATGCTAAATCTGGTAAAATTCAGAAATTTGATCATAGTACTAATATATTGAATGAGATGTTGAGCAGGAAAAAACATTCTAGAGATCCTACAGGAGTGGGATATGAGGTTGGACAAAGCTCTGCAGACAAATCTAAACATGAAACAGTGTTTACTACTTCAGATGGAAAGAAGTTTACAGCCAAGCAAACACCAAGAATGAAGGTTGATCTTGGTTACAGTATTGCTGCATCAAAGGATAACATTGACACTAGAAGACAATCTAAAAGTATTCATAGAGAAAGGAAAAATGTCTTCAGATCTTCACATCCTTGGCATGATCATTCATTCAAGTATAATCATTCTTTCCAAGGATATTGTTATGTTTGTAATGACTATGGTCATAAGACAATTGATTGCATAAGATGGTCAAATAAGAATCATTCTAATGTCCCTAGAAATGAGGATGTGGTGTGTTACAACTGTAACAATTTTGGTCACTTGAGAAGAGACTGTAGAATAAATAAAAGTGATAAGAATGTAGGGAACAATGCTGGAAATGTCTGCAGGAAGTCTTCTATTTCTCAGAAAAATCACAAAGTCATTTGTTTCAGATGTAATAACATTGGACATAAAGTACAGCAATGCAGATTCAATAGAAAGATAGGTACTTCAAGCAAACAAGTGAAAAAGTTTTCATTGGAGTGAAGAAGAAAGAGCAATCAAGATGACAAGAAGAGCAATAAAGATGCTTATGAGAAAACCCCTTGTGCACTCCTTGCACAAGTGTTTCCTTCCAGGTCTTGAGAAGAAGCAAAGACGCAGGGGGAGTCTATTATGGTAATATATTTTACCCCTATGGAGTCTAGAATGAGGTATGGCATCTTGCATTTTCTTTTGGTGGTATAAGATGTTAAGAAATGTTTTTGCTTGGTCTAATGGTTGACAGTTTTTAGAAGTTTTTGAAATGACAGTGCACATTGTTTTTAAATGAACCTTTTGGATGCTTGGGTTTTGGAAATAATGGTATGTCCTTATGACATCTTTGAGCGGTGTGGAGACATATAGGTGAGTTCCTCAACATATTAAAGATAAGAAAGCTTTTATTTTTTAAGGGATGTCGATGGATTTATCTTTGGAGAACAGTGATTGAAAAACATGTTTGATGTTATGAATTATTTATGTGATGATATTATTCGGTGTTGCATGAAGAAGCTGAGTTAAGATTGTGTGCTAAATGAAGATACTTACAATGTCTTTTGCAAGATGGTATGACGAAATTGAGTGTTTTGGTCTTTTGAGTATGGTATAGTGATCTAAGTAGGTTGCTACAGCAGTCTTGAGAACTGTGTATGTTCATGGGATATGCTCTATTGTTTGTGTTTCGATGAAGGAAGGTGACTGGTAGTATTAACCTCATCCTGTATGGCTGGGACTTATTTTTGAACTTTGAAATTGAGTTCTATGCATTTGAAGTGAGTGAAGTTGTGGTGTTATAGTATGATGCTCTATCTTGCATTAGTGATGTGAAACTATGTCTACTACACTATTGCTCTATTTGTAACCAGTTCTTATGGTATTTGGTTGGCTTCTCAGTTGTGTTTTCTAGCATTGCACATTCTTCTCCTCTATCCTTTGTCATTGAGGCAAAAATGGGGAGAGTCATTTGTGTTTTTCCATCAAGGATAAAGGGGGAGTTTGTTGGATCTCAGTTGTGTTTATAGTTTGTCCTTGATGTCAAAATCCCTTTCAGTTGGTTCTCTTTGATGATCAGTCTTAGTTTGGATCTTTATGCTTTATTATGGCACTTCTTTAATGTCTCTTGGCTATTACAGACAGTTACTTGTTATGATTCAAATTCATGGTGATGAGGTCTCTGGTTCATGTTATGAATGCTATTTCTTTGACTGACAGAGTTGACAGATGGTTTCTTTGTCAGGATGGTTCTTCTTGCCTACCACAGGTGTACTTCACATGATTACAAGCCATTTGATTACATTCCTTGAACTCACATTTTTGAAGGAATTATAGTTACCTTGATTGTGACATCTCATTTGTCTAATGGTATTGGTTGTTTCTCTTTCGGGCTTACACTTATCGGCATGAGAATGGCAGGGTCTCCCCAATCCATTTTGAAATGTTTGTGTTGCCTTTCAACAAGACATTTCATATGTCATGGTGATTGAATTTAACATACAGGCTGCTTTCGGCGTGACATTCCCGTTTTCTTGGTGACTAGCACAAGAAAGGTTATTTCAGCAAGACTTGTCTTTGGTTTCGGCGACAGAAAAGTGTTATCTATTGGCATATGTGATACCGTCGGGATAAGGTCTTATTGATTTCATTATGTCTCCCCAACCCGCTTCAGAATGAGCATATCGGCAAACGAAATCGTCCTCGGGGTAATGTCATAGCGAGTCTTTCTTGTCTTACCAACTCATGCTCAAAAGGTTTTATCTATTTTTCGGGAGGAGTCTCACCGAACAACTCTTTGAGAGAACTTCGGCCAAAATGAGCGGTATCGGGCTGAGGTCTTGGCGATTTCACTTGGTCTCCCTAACTAGTGCTTATGGAGTTTCATCAGAAAGAGCTGAGTAGTTTCAGAATAGGTCTTGGCGAAGTGGTTTTGTCTTACCGAACAACACATGGAGGAGTTTTCTTCAGCCAAACACAATGTATTTGGTATATTGTCTCTCCAAATATTTTAAGTCTCACCGATTATTGCATTGAATGTCTTATCGGCATAAGGTTACTGCTTCGGCAAAATGTTATATCGAATGTGCAATGTCACACCGACCTTGGTGGATGGATACTTTTCAGTAAGAGCTTGTGATATTCAAAGGGAGGTCTTAGCGACTCCGAGTGAACGAAGTTTTTTGGTATGACTCATGTGCATCGAAGAAAGGTCTCGGCGAATTCAATTTGTTACACCAACCGAAAACATAAAGGTAGTCTCTTCGGTAAGAGCTAGGGTTTTCGGTGAGAGGTCTCAGCGAGTGACCTTTGGTCTCGCCGATGGAACATAAAGGGACTTCGTCGGCATAAGATCTAGATTGTCTCAGTGACACACAAGTGGATGAATACTTTCGGAAAGACATGGTGTGCTCTACAAGAGGTCTCCCCAACTTTGATATGTCTCGCCGATGGAACACAAAGGGTTTTCTTGTCGGCATAAGATCTGACTTGTCTTAGCAATACACAAGATGATAGGTGACTTTCGGTATAACGAAGATATCTATATGAGGTCTCCCCGAAAGCGATATGTCATGGCGACAAGAATGATAATGTGAGCTTTTAGTAAGACACTGGATGTTCTATGAGATGTCACCCCGACTACACATTGTCTTGGCGAAGGCGGATGAAGGACACATCTCGGTGAAAGTGTGCTCTTGTCTTGGTGACTTGGAAATGATAAATACTTTTGGTATGACACAATATATTCTACGAGAGGTCTCCCCAATGACGATATGCTATAGCGACTCTCATAAGGTAGAAGGATGCATCGGCGAGAGAATCATAATGTCACAGCGACACACAAGGGATAAAGTCTTTCGGTGAAACTTAATGTAATCTACATAACGTCTCCCCGACAACAGAATGTCACAGCAACAAATAGAGGGATGACTGACAGTGTTAAAGTTTCCTTCAGCATACTTGTCTGGATGTCTCAGCGAACGTTTAAAAAACTCTGTCTCTGTGGCATACTTTTCTAGATGTTTCAGTTACAATTTGAAGTCTCTTGATTCAGCACAAAAATTAAAAGCTCTATGGATAGGCGTTTCTCTGATTTTTTCCATATTCTACAGATCATTATGAATCAGCTTCATATTCAAAAATCAGCAAGAGAATTTGAGAATCTGGTGAAAAACACTTGTTGAAGATTTCTTCCTAACTGACACACTTGGAATGTATATAAAAACCAATGTTGAAAATAGTGAAGATGCAGCTAGCTTGTAATTATGAGAGATAGTTATTTTGGTCGTATCAAGAGATGTATTGGAAAAATTTGTAATACAAGAGTTGGATTCCTAGAGTATCAGAAGCAGAGTGTTATGAACTTAACTATAAACAAAGTGATCCTCTGATATATTATGATTGTAATTCTGAAATCTGAGTAAGGGGTTGGTGCTCCTTGAGATTGGTGTCTCTAAATGAGGGGTTGGTGCTCCTTGAGTTGGTGCTCAGAAATTTAGCCTATAAGGCATTGTTAAAAGTGGTTTTTGAAGATTAAGCCAGTAAGGCAGTTTAGGAGTGGTTTTTCTACCCCAGGAGGGTTTTCCACTTGGCAAATCTTTTGTATCTTTGTTCTTCTGTGTGCTCACTATTTTTTTGTGTTGTTGTTTCAGTTCACTGTTGGGTTTATTATTGTTCTCAATTATGTTTATGAACGATTACATTCAACTCATGAATGCATTAATCAGAGTAATATTGAGATCAAATCTTAGCTATGTTTTTGGAAAATGCAAGATATCTCACTCAATCATATTGTCATAAGTTGTCTAATAGACTAAGTTAATGTTGTCATATCTTTGTGCTTTTAAATGTGATTACTCTACTCTATTGTTGAAAGAAAAGGAAATAAAATTGTAAAATCTTGGTCGAAGTTGAAAAAGTGTAGACGCTGATTCACCCCACCTCGTCTCAGTATTTGTCCATAACTCCAACAAAACCATCAACAAAAAAAGCAACTCTATATCTCCAACATTCAGGAAACTTCCCCCCTTGGAAATCTTCCTCTCCACTTTTCTTATAATTATTTCCCTATGTTTTCCATACTACACTCTCCCCCTTTGACATCAATGGAAAAAGGAACCACTTGCACACTTCTCTCTCACTTTTAGGCACAAGATATGATCCCCTTGACTACACCAACCAAAGACACCACTACCTACTTCCCCTAAGAGGTAGCCTTCATTAGTCTAGGATAAAGAATTCATCTTGAATTGCACCCCTAGATAGATGCACCATCTTATACATCTAGTTGTAAGGAGGGGAAATATCCCATAGCTTGTTTTCAAGATACTCAAATATATCTTTTGGAAGAGCCTGTATGAAAATGTTTTCTATTTGATCCTTTGTAGGTACATACTCCAAATTTACTTCATTCATAACAAATTTATCTCTTAGAAAGTGATAGCGGATAGAGACATGTTTTGTTCTTGAATGCATTATTAGATATTTTAAAATTTTGGTAGCACTTGTATTATCACACAAGATAGAGATAGGTTCATCATATGATACTATAATATTTTTCAATGTCTGCTTCATCCACAACACTTGTGCTTAGCTCAATATGCTACTACAATATATTTTTCCTCTGCAATAGGTAATGATACTGAATCCTACTTCTTACTCAACCAAGAAACTAGTTTATTTTCAAGCAAGAAGCACGTCCACTTGTTGTTCTTCTATCATCCGCACAACCTACCCAATATGCATCTATATAAGCACTCAAAGAAAATTCAATATCCTTAGAGTACCATATACCATATTTCAAAGTGCTCTTCAAATATTTGAATATACTTTTGACTATTTCCAAATGTGATTCTCTAGGATCTTCTTGAAATCTTGCCACAAGATATATTGCATGCTTGATTTCTGATCTAGTTGCAGTTAGATATAGTAATCCATCAATCATGGATCTACTCTTGGTCTGATCTATCTTAGGATATTCATCATTGTCCATAATTTTCAACCAACAACCATGGGAGTGTTGGTGTGAATTAATGTCTTGTACCTAGCTAATTCACTCAATAGGTAATTAGGGGACATACTCACATCTTAAGTTTACTTAGGATATAAGATTATTTCTAGAAGTCTTAGTTGGATTTTCTAGAACTTATCTTATCTAGCTAGTATTGCTTGATTCCTAGGTAATTAGTTTGTTAGTTGTCTCATGTAACAGGATTATGAAACTTGTCATGATCTTGTCTTAACCTATCTCTCTACCTTTAAGCAAGGCATCTCATTTACATTTTCATTCAAGCATATTCAACCATTATTCAATATTTTATTGTTGAAGCAAGCTTTCTTACCATTCTCTCTCTTTTGGAAGGTGTTTTGGTCTAGCAACTATTCCTGGGGGTATTGGGGAGTCACCATTTACTCCCACATGGAGTACATACTAGTTTGAGTCATCCACTCCAAACTTCTTTAGCATTTCTTTAACATATTTTGATTATGTAATGAATATACCTTCTTCTTTTTTTTTATTTACTAATTTAGCCCAAGAAAGAAATTCATCTCCCCAAACATTTACATTTCAAATTTATTTTTCATCTCCTTTGCAATATTTTTACACATTACCTCATCTCCTTCAAAGATTATTTCATCAACATACACAACCACAATCAAATTTTTATTTCTCTAAACTTTGAAGTAAAGGTTGCTATTTGTAGTACCATTTTTGAATCCTTGCTACAATAAGTACCTATCCCATCTTGAATGCCAAGCTCTAAGAGAATATTTGAGCCCATATAATTCCTTTTTTAACTTACAGACCATGTCAAGGTCTTCTAATAATTTAAAATTTTGCAGTTGTACAATGCATATCTCTTCTTCTAACTCACCATTGAAAAATATAT
The DNA here is from genome assembly GCA_007258455.2 of Sequoia sempervirens. NCBI lineage: Eukaryota > Viridiplantae > Streptophyta > Pinopsida > Cupressales > Cupressaceae > Sequoia > Sequoia sempervirens. The sequence continues at coordinate 26,675 of VDFB02381039.1, read as the reverse complement.
ACTTTACATCCATCTGATATACATTGAAGTCTATATGTGTTTCAAAAGATAAAAACATCCTAATAGCCTCCATTCTTGCTATTGGAGCAAAATTATCTTCAAAATCTATTCCTTCCACTTGTGAGTAGCCTTTATATACAAGCCTAGCCTTGTTTCTGATAGCTTCTCCATTCTCACTCAATTTGTTCCTAAAAACCCATTTATTTCCTATCACATTCATGTTTGTTGGTTTTGGGACTCGTTCTCATGTCTGATTCTTCTCAATTCACATCAATTCTTCTTCCATAACTTTGATCCAGTTTTCATCCTTGCATGCTTCAATAATTGTTTTAGGTTCTACTTTAGAAAGTAAACAAAAGTTTACCTATTCCTCTGCCATAGCATCTTTTCTTCTAGTCAACACACCTTTTCTTTTGTCTCCAATTAGTTAATCCTTAGAATTATTTTTTTGTACATACTTAGGAGTATTAGGATTCTTTTTCAGATCTTCTTCCTCCTCCACTAGCATCTCCTTTTCTTTCTCTTCTTTTTTTTCTTCTTCTCTACAAGACGGTTCATTATATTCATATCCTTCTATCAATACTAAGCTCCTATTTGATTCCTCACCCACTTTGAAACTTTCACTTCCAACTATCTTTTTTAACCTTTTTTTGTAGCACCTGTATGCTTTGCTCTTTGTACACTATCCAAGGAGGATTCCTTCGTCTGACCTTGTATCAAACTTTCCTATGTTCTCTTCATCTCTCCTGATATAAATTTTGCTTCCAAACACTCTAAACTATTACACAATAGGATTTTTCCCTTAGCATAGCACATAGGGGGTCTTTGAACTATTCATTCTTCTTTTACCTCTATTGAGAATGTAAAATGTGATTTGAATGGCTTCTCTCTAATATACATATGGTATATTTTCTTCCTTCAACATGGTTCTTGCTACCTCTTGAACTGTCCTATTCTTCCTCTCAACAAACCCATTCTATTGTGGAGTCCTAGGAGCTAATAAATGTATTTTTTATCCCAAGATCTTCACAAAAGCTATTAAATTAATTGGAGATGAACTCATCACCTCTGTCATACCTCAAACATTTTAATTTAATTTCCATTGCATTCTCAACCATAGATTTAAATACTTTAAACTTATCTAGAGCTTCTAATTTTTTTTCTTTGATAAGGTCACCCAAGTCATTCTAGAGTAATTATCTCTTAACATAAAATAAATGTCACCTTGAGAATTTCTTATTCTGGTAGTTCCACATGTGTCTGTATGCACCAATTCCAAATTTCTTGTAGTAGAGTATTCCTTAGTCTTGAACCTCTTTTTTTTTCTATTTTCCAAACTGACACTCTTTACAAATTGCATTGATAGGATTTGTAATTCTTGGCATGTCTCTCATAGCATGAGTAGATTTGATCTTCACTAGGCTATCAAAATTGATATCACACATTATTTTTTTCCATAGCCAACTTTCATTGATTTGAGCCATAAAGTACTTACCACCAACACCTTTGAGCTGATAAACATTCCCTTATGTCCTCATTCTTGCAATTACCAAAGTTCCAAAGCTTTCTTTTCTGATTTCACAACCATCATCCTGAAACACTAGATTGTATCCTCTGCTACACATTTTTCCTACACTGAGAAGATTATGCTAGAGACCCTTGACATAAAGAACATCATCTGTCTTATATTTTCCATAAAAACTAATTGAAATTTTTCCATAGATCTTAGTAGATGTGTCATTACCAAACTTAACAAGACCACCATCATACTTCTCAAGTTTAACAAAATTACTCTTATCACCTAACATATGATTTGAGCATCCACTATCAATTATCTAGTAGTTTCTCTCCACTCTTGAATGAAAGAGAGTTAACATAGTTCCTTCAATATTGTGATCCATTTCTAGAGTAGTTTCCTTCACACATCTTTTAGGGTAAGTAGAATTAGTTCCAACATTCAAAACCATGAACAAGAATTCCACACTTCCATCATCCGGATAGTCTAATTCCTCATCATCAGATGTACCATTTTCTTCTTTAACATTATAACTCTTCTTGAAAGATTTGCCTTTATGATATTTATATTTGTCATTTGAATCTTTTCCTAGACATTTTGAAGTGTAATGACCTACCTTACCACAATTGAAATACTCGAAGGGTAACTTACCTATGTATTTTCTAGTGCCCTTTTTCAATCTTCTTACAAAAATTTCTTCCACTTAATCAAGATCATCCATATCAGATTCATCATTCCTCTCTTTCTTGTTGACTTTAAAAGTATTTTCTTTCCTTGAAGCATCTTTGTCAAACTCTCTTAATTCAAAAGTAGTTAATGCACCAAATAGTTGATCCCTAGAATATTGATCCAGATTCTAATCTTCCTTAATAACATAAACTTTAGCACTATAAGATCTAGGAAGGGTTCTCAATACCTTTTCACAATTTCACTTTTCTCTAGTTTTCCATCAAGACCATTGATGACATTGACAATTTCATCCACCCTTAGCATATAGCCTACAATATATTTATCTTCTGGCATCCTTAGGGTTTCAAAATTGGCTTTGAAATTATGCATCTTTGCTTTCTTAACCTTAACGTCTCCTTCATAAATGCTCTTCAACTTCTCCTAGACCTCTTTAGAATTTTTATAGCTTATCACCTTTACAAGTTTTGAATCAGAAAGCCCACTAAAAATAGCATTCCTTGATTTACCATTATTCTCATAATCCTTGATATCATCTTCACTTATCAGAGGAGTAGTAGGCATAGTATATCCATCTTCAACTAACTTACACCAAACCCTAATGAGACAAGAAAAGCTTCCATCCTTGGTTTCCAAAAGCCATAATTTTTTCCATCAAACATAGGGACTTTGACACCATTACTACGTGTCATTTGGATCTACCTCAAGCAGTTAAGCTTCTTCCAAGTGTGGTAACTAAAATTGTACTCCCTTCTTGGAGATAGTACAATCCCTTACCTAATTTGGACCTATTTTGGTACCATTGCATTAATTAACCTTTAAATAATCATTAATAGGCCCCTAAGACCCATTATTTTGGATCTCGAGGCTTATTTTAGCTGAAAACTTGACAAAATCATTTAAAAAATCAAAAATTTAAAAAACCCACCTCAAAAAGCTAGGGTGGGACTCATTCGCCACCTTAGGCGAATGAGTCCCCCTAGGTGGGTCTCATTCACCACCTTGGCCGAATGAGTCCCATTTGGGGTATTTTTGAGTTTTGAGGAGGAAAATCACCTTTTTAATTCAATTTTTTGGCTAAGGTCGACCTTTGAGATCTAAGTAATGGTAAATTAGGTGTTGATGCCCATATAAGGAAGATTCTAAGTCATATTTATCATCTAAGTAATCCATGCAAGCATTTTCAAGAGCAATTTCAAGAGACAAGTATCAAGCATTCTTTCACAAGAGCATTCAAGTTTCAAAAGCAAGTAAAGTTGAAGCCTTGGAGTAGCATTAAAGTGTTTTTATAGGTCTTCAAGCTCACTTTCATTCAAGATATAACATTTTCAAGGGTTGATCAAGGTTGCCTATGGTGACTCATGATGGATTCTACGTTGGGGAGATGCAACTAGCCATCAAGCCAAGCCTAAAGACTTGTTTCCTAAGTGATTCCATCCTCTATATCACTCTATATTCAGCCTAAGGAAGGTACAAGCATTATTATGGATCATTTTGGTGATTAGAGGTCTCTCAAAGTGAGTCATTCATCTTCATTGTTTTCATTCATGCATCTCATTCTTACACATTAGAATAGGGTTGCATCATGTTTCAAATTTCTTAGTTTTAGACACACTTAAGGCTAGGGTTTATAGTCCTATTTACATGCATATTTCATTATTTCCATCAAGGTTTAATTACCAAACTAGGGGTTTGACTTAGGAAAACCCCCATAAGAAAATCAAGTCTCTATTCTATTTTGCAGGTATTTTTTGTAGATTCAAAATTGGAAATCAGTCTAGAAGGAAAGAGTAGGTGTTGAAGTGAATATCAAATATTTAAATTCCTAAAAAAGTGGAACGTTTTGGAATGTTGCTTCGTGTGTTTTCATTGATGGAAACTGAATTCATCCCCTTGGTCCCCAGTTCAGTATCCAGTCATACTAGCAGATAAAGTGATACAGTGTGTATTACTGGCAAAACACTTGAGGAACAGGGTATCCAGTTAGACGGCTTCACCGGATCATCTTTTTGTGTTTTGGATCTCTAGAATTGCTTGATAAGAATGTGGATTATCTTATTATCAATTTTTGTGGTGTTGCATTAGTTGTAGTATGAGGCTGGAGGTCCGGTAGTACACTTTTTGTCTATTTGTTTGTTGTAGCCAACTCGAGAAATGTGGCGTGCTATGGATGTGTAAAGTGCAATCATTCAAAATGTTTTCACGTTCAAATGTTTAATTATTGGTCCTAGCCATAGACTATCTGACTTGTTTGGATAAGCATCAAATTTATTCATGATTTGGGTCGACAACTTGCAAATATTCTTAAGTTTTGTTGAGCTAACTTGTAACAATTAAATCCCTAGTCACAGATATATCTAGAAGATCGATTACATCATTTAGATGAATGAAGAAGATGTATTGGTTTATGTTGCAAACATTCAAGGAATATTTGAGCGATATCATGCGCAGTTTCACTTGCACATAAATATTTTGTGTGTGAACTTGAGTAGAGCAGAGCAGAAGTTCAATATCAGTCAGAAGGATAGAAGTTTGTCATCAGAGCTTAACCGGAACCGTAATACAGCATTGGTAGATGTTATTCAATCAATTCATTTTCTTTTGGATCTAATCCAAATCATTATAAGGACAGTGAGCCCATCCTTTTGAGCAGTGAGCCTGACTGCAAGTGCATTCCCATTTTGTAATATTTCTTTCGGGTATACTCAGAACTTATTGTGGATTGGCCATCCACCGTGGTTTTTCCCCTAACAGGGTTTCCATGTAAAAACCCTTGTGTTATGGTTGTGTGGTTTCTTATTTTTTTGTTTCTACATATTACTATTGAATAAATATTCCAAGTGAATTAAAGGTCAAAATAATAAAGTTATTTTTTGTAGAACACTGATTCACCCCCCTCTCAGTGTTGCTTGTTTCCAACAATTGGTATCAGAGCTAGTTCCTTGAGAGAAATCTAACAGCTTGAGGAGATCTTGGAAAGTGATCTCAATGGATATAAGCAGTATTCAACAACAACTTATGGTGGCTTTGGATGATATTGACCAGTCAAAATATGAGATCCGAGAATTGTAAGAAAATCTTGAGAATGCAAAAAAATTCATTCAGTCCTTGAAAGACAAGATCAATGAATCAAGGGATAAAAGAAAGGAATTATGTGGTCAGCTAAAACAAAAGAAAACAAAAGAATGTGAAATTTTTTCCCAAGAGAATGTTTCCTTGAAGCGTGAAATGGAATATATCATGATGAGAATGACAAATGAAATTGAGGATACGAAGAAGAATGAAGAAAAGCTTTCAAAATCCTTTAAAGAGAAGTTAGAACAATGCAGATGACTAGATAATGAATTGGAGCAATCCAAGAATAGTCAGGAGGAGCTTGAAAAGCAACTTGATGATCTCATAAATGAACTTGCTACTACAAATGAGTATAAGGAAAAATTCAAAGCAAGCACAACCAAACTTGATGAATTAATCATGGGACAGAGGACAGATGGAGATCATCGAGGGCTTGGATATGAAGAAGGAGAAATCTCCAGATCCGAACAAAGGAATTTTAGACAAGGAAAATTCAGACAAGGGAGTTAGATAAATGGACCCAGAAGAAATATGGTAAGGCAACCTAATGCTCAAAGATTTAATGGTTGTTGTTATACCTACAAAAAAATTGGTCATATGGCTTCTCAGTGTAGAAGTAGGGTGAACACAAGTAGACTATCATTCTCAAGTCAGTGCTTTAATTGCTATAAGTATGGTCATAATTCAAGTGAATGCAGAATTATGTTGAACAATTTTCTTAGAGATGTCATATGCTATGCATGCAATAGATTTGGACATATTGCTAACCAATGCAGATCAAGACAAAATAAATGGAACAATTGGTTTGGACATAGAAGTGTTGTGTGTTACAACTTCAACAAATTTGGTCATGCTTCTAGATTTTGTTGGAACAGAAGAGGTCCGATAAAACAGAATAGGCAACCGGATGTTACATGAAAAGGGAAAGTCACTACTGATGAGATCAAGAAGAAAATGCAAAAGAAATGGGTAAAGAAGAATCGCTCTGTGGAAGTAAATGGATCCACACCAGAAGCCACTGCTGGTAATACTTCAGGAAATTGATTTTAGGCCTCTAGCATAGGGGGAGTTGTTATGAAAAGCTCCTAAACCCCCTACAAGTGATTGGCACTGAAACTCAGATGTGATCAATAGGAAATTTGGCACTTTTTAGACATTTTGAAATGAATCCTAAAGCATTAGTGAAGAATATCGGAGATCCTCATAGGAATTATTTGTCTCGGAACATAAAAGACAGTAAACTGGTTGAGTTAGGGCAAGGGAATTTATTACAAAAGTAAAGGGTTAGGTTCGTGATCAATAAAAGAATAGCTTCCACCCTCATTTTCCTCACTACATTTAGAGGAAAAGAAGTTTTGAGAGCTTTAAGGTGATCATTACCAAATTGAGAGAAGATTCAAGCATAGAGGAGAATTTGTGATCAAATTTTGATCTATCTTCAAAAGTTATTTATTGCAAAACCTATAAATTTGTGTGCTCACAATTATGTCTACTCCTCTGTTAGTCAAAGTTAAGGATAGGTCACATCCAAAATTCAAATGGTATCCATATAATTCTATAGATACAAAGCCACTAGGTGCATTTTCATCGGTGTCGTACGATGATTTGCACATTGAAGATATTAGGGCATTTGTGCACACAAATGTTGAAGATTTTGGTAGCTCACAGTTATTGGAGTTGTATTCCCAGTCCATAGTTCAAGAAGATTATACTGTGAAACTAGAATTAAAAACCCTAGAAGACAAGAAATTTGTGCAATTCGTGAAATTTCCCATATTCGAAGAAGATGAGTGGGTTCAATATATTATGAGTCATGTTCACGATGAATTCATGTGGTTAGATGTTCCTTTCAAAATCTCCAAAGAAGCTATTTGTGCAATCATAGGCTTAAATTCCACTGGTAGGCTTCCAGTTTTGAAGTCGGTGAAAAATTATGAGGTTACTAGAGCGACTGGCTCTTGTTGGGACAGAAGGGAAATGACTATAGATCATATTGCCGAGGTTGATGTAAAATTTTCATCTATGGTTATAGGCTACAAGATCTACCATTCGAGCCAAGAAAATTCTATATCCGGCATAGCCATCTATACAGCATATGAAATGATCAAATAGAATGTAGAATTTGATCTATGTGAGTTGCTCAGAGGTCAACTACTGGAGAATATGAGAAAAATAAAGGACAAGAAGAATGTATTCAAGTTCATAAACCTATTAATTTTTTTGTACTTCTACTTCTTGAGCGAGTTATAAGGATTTTTTAAAGTGCAATGGCGTAATGATATGTTGGTAGCTATGCAGATCTGGGATATGTTATGTAGACTTGGTGATCGGAAAACCTATAACACAACCCTATGGGGTCATTTCAAAAAAAACAAACTTTGATGCATGCTAAAGAGAGAATCCCTACCACAATAGTGGAACAGTACAAAGACACTATATGCTTCATGATTGACATTGACCAGTGTCACATGGAAGCTGTTGATCCTAGAATAGTTTGGATCATGCCTATGGGGTATGAAGTAGATGGAAACATTCTAAGGATGTATGTTGAACATCTGCTAAATTCACCACTAGATTAGAATGAAGAAAGGTTTGGTACATATGCAGAGAAAATCCTACAAGTTCATTTTGAATTGAGGAAGCCAGTATCAATCAAAAAGGTAAGAAAAGAAACAAAATCTCTTGCAGAGAGTATGGGTCTTCCTATGGAAAAGCTGAAAGAAATAAGAAGGAAAAGAGATGAAGTTGAAGCGGCTGAGAAGAAGAAAAAGGCTGAATCAGCTGGTCCGGGAACATCTTTTCCTAACACCAGATCTACCAAGATTTCCCCTATAGCATAGTCTACTCAAGCCGAAGCCTCTAAAAGAAGGAAGAAGAACAAAATATCAAGAACTTACAAAGTTGTATCTAAAGATGAAGAGGAAGGAACTAACTTTGAAGAAGTATTAAGAGAGTTAAAAGCTTTTGGGACTCATGTTGTCAATCTAAACAAGAGAAAACCTTTTGGAAAAGGTGAAGAAGCAAAGGAAAAGGCCAAAGTTGACAAGCCCAACATGTCTTTCAAGGAAGTTGCAGATGTAGCAGTAAAATATGGAAACCTCATTCCACTTTGTGACCTGTATGAGACTTTTGATGAATCTGGTAAGAAGATTCTTGAAGAAGTTATTGTTAAGCACTTGAATTTTTTCAATAAAACTCTTGTTGAAATCATGTTTAGCTTGCCTACAAGCCTATATAATGCTTTGGAATCTAGGAGAGAGAGTTCCAGAACAGAGGAAGAAAATATTAGGAAAAGAGTTCTTGTTGATTTGTGCCCAGAGATGTCAATAGAAGAAATGGATTTATTTCTTCTAAAGGTAAAAAAAGAATTTAGAAGCAAGTCAAGAGTCAATAAGCTCATGATTAGTGAAACTAATGTTGTTATCAGTGAAACTAAGGTAATCTTGGAAGAATCTTTGTTAAAGGAAAAGATAAATATTGAAGAGATCAATTCTAAACATACTCAAGGCAACGAGGAAGTAAATGTGAAGGTAAATGAATCAGAAGAAGGGAATGTGAATGAGGAAAACATGAATATGTTTGATTCTCCAGAGTTTGAGGATATTCTAACCTCTCCCAATGTGGGAAATTTAGAGACACTTGTTGTAAATGAGGTGGTTGTTGAAGAAAAAGAGGCTTATACTGAAGAAACTGAAATGCCTAAAGCCAATCTTGAAGCAAAATCTCAAGTTGAAAAGAAAAAGGAGCAAGAAATCAGAATAGAGGAAGTGAAGGAATCTTTGTTGGAGCAGTAGGATGAGCTAGATCCTAAGTTGGATGAAAATGCAATCAACCTTTCCACTTTGTCTCCAATTTAGATGATGAAGGTCGCTAAAATTGCCCAAGCCAAAGCTAGTGAAAAGATATTGAAATCTCACATTAAGGACAGTGAACTGTTAAAGCTTGCATTTGGAGTCCTACAAAAAATAATGCCTACTCATGCTATGGACCCATCAGGTTCCTCCTCTGGTGAGTTGAAGAAGTTAATAAGCTCTGTAGATTCTCATTTTGAATCTTTTGAGAAATTAGCTCTAGTTAAAGTACAAAAGGAGTTTAAAGAGAAGAGATTTAATAGCCTAAAGGAATTGATTGCCAAAGAGAAAAATATGTTAGGCTCCTGCATAAAGAATTTTCAAAGTGCTATAATTGAAGGAGATAAAGTATACAAGTCTTTCCTAATTCTGTCAAAATTTACTAGAGCAAATGTGAAGCAGGTGAAATATATTGAGCAGCAGTTGGTTACTATTTCCAACACATTTGACCCATTAACCGACAATGTTTGTCATCAATAAAGTCAAGTAATATATTTTCTCAACCAAATAAAGAATCTGAAGATTGAAAATGAAAGGATTATTGCCAAAGTCAATGAACTCAAGGGGATAATAAGTCCAAAGATTGAGATGATAGTGAATGCTCTGAAAGAAGCTCAAGGTGTTGTGACCGCTCCTGATCTAGTAAATCTCGAAGCTGCATAAACTTTGGCATATCTTCTTTGTGGTCACATTACTATTTTGGAGAGTCTGAAAAGCATGTGGGACTCAAACTTAAATGGATTGAAGAATGTCTTTGCAGATGTCTTCAAATTTTTGTAAGTCTTTGGATATATTTGTATAGTTTTTCTAATTTTGGGTGCCCCAATTTTGTCATTGATGTCAAAGGGGGAGAGAGTAAAGTGAAAAATGCTTTGATATTCTTAGGGGAAGTAGTATTTTGCATTTTGGTAGTGTACTTATCTGTCTCAACACTTAGTCATTTTTCTCTAAGTGTTACCATCAATGCCAAAGGGGGATATTGTTGGAATATGGCTTCGTGTGCTATCATTGATGGCAACTGAAGTCATCCCCTTGGTCCGCAGTTTAGTATCCAATCATACTGGTAGATAAAGTGATATAGTGTGTATTACTGGAAAAGCACTTGAGGAACAGGGTATCCGATCAGACTGCTTCACCGAATCATCTTTTTGTATTGTGGATCTTTGGAATTGCTTGATAACCATGTGGATTATCTTATTATCGAGTTTTGTGGTGTTGCATTAGTTGCAGTACGAGGTTGGAGGTCCGGTAGGACACTTTTTGTCTATTTGTTTGTTGTGGTCGACTCGGGAAATGTGGCACGTTGTGGATGTGTAAAGTGGAATCATTCAAAAAAAATTCGCGTTCAAATGTTTAATTATTGGTCCTAGCCATATACTAGCTAACTTGTTTGGATAAGCATCAAATTTATTCATGATTTGGACTAACAACTTGCAAATATTCTTAAGTTTTGTTGAGTCGACTTGTAACAATTAAATCCCTAGTCGTTCTAGATGATCGATTACATCATTTTGATGAATGAAGAAGGTGTATTGGTGTATGTTGTAAACATTCAAGGAATATTTGAGCAATATCATGTGCAATTTCACTTGCACATAAGGATTTTGTGTGAAAACTTGAGCAGAAGTTCAATATCAGTCAGAAGGACAGAAGTTCATCATCAAAGCTTAACCAAAACTATAATCCAGCATTGGTAGATGCTATTCAATCAATTCATTTTCTTTTAGATCTAATCCAAATCATTGTAAGGGAAGTGAGCCCATCCTTTTGAGCATTGAGCTCTAGGAAGTGAGCTTGAATGCAAGTGCATTCCCATTTTGTAATATTTCTTTTGGGTATACTCAAAACTTATTATGGATTGGCCTTCCACCATGGTTTTTCCCCTAACAGGGTTTCCATGTAAAAATCCTTGTGTTATGGTTGTGTGGTTTCTTATTTTTTGTTTCTGCATATTATTATTGAATAAATATTCCAAGTGAATTAAAGGTTAGAATAATAAAGTTAATTTTTGCGAAACACTGATTCACCAAGAGTGGCAAATGAATCCCACTATAGGTGTTTTCTAGAACTATTTGTAGATTCAGATACCCTTTTTCTTGAAATGAATTCCTGTGCAGAAATTTATATTTGGGACTGATTCACACAGAATGGTGAATGAGTCCCTATAGGTCAAAAAGTCATTTTTTAGCATTTCAGAGCTCCTTTAGGTTATCTCCATATTTCCCAGGTGCACTTATTTCTTTCTGTAGCTTTTTGTATTGTCTCATTCACTTTTCTAGGTCATTTTATTGTCCATTACATTGAATTAGGGTTTGGTGTTACATCTTGCATTTCAATATCTTTTCCAAGTCTAAACTTAGTGGTGAACCCCTTATTAGTTTGCATTCATCCCCTAGAATCAAAACTTCATTTTTTCAATCAAGCCCTTAAGAACTAGGGTTTCCTAACTGTTTTTAGTAAAATGATTCAAACTCACACCAAGCCTTATGTAAACATATGAGACTGCTTACAAAAGAGAGTTAATTCAGTCCATCATCAATTAAAATTCAATTTATCACATGTCCATCCTATACGAAATCGTACGAATCTCTTTAGCAGCAATATAATAATGAAGAACGCAAAAAAAAAGATAATTCTTATTGTTTGATCTCCAAATACACCTCTAGAATTTTTCCTCGATCTTCACCAAGAATATTTAAACATTTTCCAGCCAAAAATAATAGTTCCAAACTAATTTTCAAATAACTAGCCGTTCAACTTCCCATACACACCAAAAATGCAAAGTTGCTCATGCACTTTTGCAACATTTGCACAACTTGACAACTTTTTACAAAATTGACCCCACATGAATTAAAACATCACACATGGTCTAAATAGACCTTATTACAAAAAAAAATTGACTCAAAACACAAAAATACTAACTTAGGACCCCATTTACATCATATAGACTAGGTACCCTTGCACCGTACTCCCGGAGAGAACAAAATCTCAAGTTCCACATGAGATCAGATCTTGAACTATGGCTCCATGCTTCTTGATGTCTTCCTCTATCCTCTAGGTGGCATCCTCCATAGGAAGGCCTTTCCACTTCACCAGGAACTCATAGTACACCTTGTGCCTTGTTCTTTTGGCTTCTTTAGTATCCACAATGCACTCTAGCTTCAATGGTTGACTTGGTGGAAAATCATTGATCCAATATTCATCTGGAACCTCTAATATACCTACAATCATAGCTCCTTTAAAAGGATATAAGTCAAAAACATTAAAAATTGGAGAGATAGCAACTCCAGGAGGGAGTTCTATCTCATAGGAATTTGTTCCAAATTTATGGACCACCCTACATGGCCCAATCTTCTTCATCTACAACTTTGAATAATTCCCTTTAGGAAGACTTTCCTTCCTCAAATGAGCTAATACCAAGTCCCCCACTGTGAAATGAACCTCTCTCCTTTTCAAGTTTGCATGTTGCTTATATTTATCAACACTCTTTTGAAGGTTCTCTCTAACTTGCTGATGTATATCTTTCATTGCCACTGCAAATTCTTCTCCTTCAGCACTCCTTCTCTCCATGCCACTCAAATCTTTGAGTTCAAACACTCCCCTTGGCTACAATCCATATACAATCTCAAATGGGCTTTTTCCAACACTTTGATTCACAGAGTCCTTATATGTAAACTCAACTTGGGGAAGGATCAAATCCCATTGTTGTGAGTGTTCTTTTGTCAAGCATCTAAAGAGATTCCTAAGGATTATATTGACTACTTCGGTCTTCCCATCTATTTGAGGATGATAGGCAGAGCTAAAGGTCTAGTTTGTTCCTAATTTCTTCCAAAGGGTTCTCCAAAAGTGACCCACAAACTTATTGGACCCTTGTCAGAAAAAATTGTCAATGGTAACCCATGGATCCTGACCACCTCCTTGAAAAAAAACCCTACAATGTATGAGGAATAATTTATACTTTTACATGGTATAAAGTGTGCCATTTTGCTAAATTGGTCTACAACAAACACACTATCAAATCCTCTTTGAGTTTTTGGAAACCCTAACACAAAATCCATGTTGATGGATTCCCATGGCCTATTTGGGATTGGAAAAGACCTAAATTTGTACTAAAACCCTTGGCTTTTTGACAAAAAACACACTTTTCAACAAATTTCCTGATATCACTTTGCATCTTTGGCCAATAATAATACCTTCTTACCCATTCCAAAGTTTTATCAACACCAAAATGACCCCCTCAGCTGCCATAATGCTTTTCCTAATCAGATACCAACTTGATACAGAGCAAGGTGTACGTTATGAACACAATCACAATTAAACAATTTTTACAAATCAAAAACCCTAACTTGGTGGTTTTCTCCCAAATTCTTCAATTCACCTTATAGTACTTGGAACAGGGTTTTTCCCACAAAAATTTTAGAGAATACTTCAAACCCAAAATTGGATCACCATTGCAGATACCCTTTATTTCCTTTTAAAACATATCAAATTTGTAAATATGGTTGTTTTGTAACAACACCCTCAATTTTTTACTACTACACTCCAATAAGGCCTAATTAGTCTTGTTTTACAAAGCAACAAAATGCAATACCATCTCCAAACTTCAAACCTTCACTCTAGGGCTTCAATAAAATCACATGGGGTCTAAGTATGCAAATTCTATCAACTAGAATCATCACCAAATCTTTTATCTACAAAACCCTATGTCTACCTAATCACCTAAGCCTAATACATGGTGATATTAGGCTAGGGTTGCATCAAACTCACCCCTAACTCCATCCCCTACTCTTGAAAACCATAAAAACATGAAAAAAACCCTATCTACTTCCATTCCACCAATTATCAAGCTTTTCCACTAGTGGAATGGATCAAAACTTCATTTTTTCAATCAAACCCTCAAGAACTAGGGTTTCCTGACTGTTTTCAATAAAATGATTCAAACTTGCACCAAACCTTATGTAAAAAGATGAGGCCACTTTAAAAAGAGACTTAATTTAGTCCATCATCAATTGAAATCTAATTTAGCACATGTTTAGGCTATACGGAATCGTACAAACCTCTGTAGCAGTAATAAAATAATGAACATAGAAAAATAGACAATTCTTATTGTTTGATCTCCAAATACATCTCTAGAAGTTTTCCTTGAGCTTCACCAGGAATATTTAATCATTTTCCAACCAAAAACAATGGTTCCAAACTACTTTTCAAATAAATAACCATTCAACATCCCATACACACCAAAAATGCAAAGTTGTTGATGCACTTTTGCAACATTTGCACAAGTTGACAACTTTTTGTGAAATTGACCCCACATGACTTAAAACATCACACATGGTCTAAATAGACCTTATTACAAAAAAAAATTACTCAAAACACAAAAATACTAACATAGGACCCCATTTACATCATATAGACTAGGTGTCCCTACACCACCTTTGCATTGAGATCTATAGGGTTATCCTTGAATGTAGTAGGTGGAAAGTGGGTATGCTCTATGTTCTAATTCATATGATAGCATCCTATCCATTTTTCCTATACCACAATTTGGTGAAATTGCATTTAGAACATTAAATTTATGATTTGGAGTGCATCTTCATCCTAGGTCTAGATTGCACTGACTTGGCATTAGGTTTTGCATTAGTTACTTGGCATTTTAGGGCTTTCAAATTTTACATTAGTGAAAGATCATATACCTTGTATTTTTGCATCTAATTTCACTAATAATCAAGAAAAATTTGCATTTTCACTTAGGAATTACATCATACAACATAAAAAGCATAAAAATCCATTGAAAATTTTTGAAAATTTTGAAAAAATTCCCTATTGGGACTCATTCGTCACCTTAGGAAAATCAGTCCCAATGCAAATTCTGAACTACATTTTACAAATTTAAATTTTTTTTTTTAAGCCTCTGTTTGGTGTTGAAACTTTTATGTTTCAATTTGCATACTTTTTGTTACATTCAAATTATTAGGAGTAGCATAATTTACATTCATTACAATTGTGGATAGAATTAGATTTGTGCACTTTTCATTTTCAGCATTAGTTCATAGTTCAATTAGATCATATTACATTTGTAATACATTAGAAAACAAAACCAAAAACAAGATCCAATACCTAAGCCACTTGGAGAAAGTATAGTTATTTGACTATGTCAAATCTCTCTTTCCAAGTTAACCTAACCCTCAAGCCTTTTAGTAGTGATGACTTTGACATGTAAGATTAAGCCCTTGATAATTTCATCTCACAAAGTTCATCCACTAAGGCCTGTTATGAAGAACCAAAATCAAGAGAAGTTAATGTAATTCAACCTTAACTTATCCTTTACCCACCTTTACACAAATCTCAAACTTAAAAAATACCTTTGTACACTCTTGAACCACCTAAGAACATTTTTTTGCAGTAATCAAGTAATAATACAATTTCTCATACATACAACACTAGAAACAATCCACAACTGAAACAACCAACTCCGCCAACCCTACCTTTTCCAAATCCAATAATGCCTAGCACTCCTCATTTACCTTCGCATAGTGGGAAGGAGTATGATCTTGTTGAACAACTTAAGAACACTCTACTGGATGTTGTGGTTGGATTGTTGATATGTGGTTGTCATTGATGTCAACACTATTAGCATTAATGTCTTCAAGAATGTATATGTCGAGGATATTGAGAAGATTGTAATAAAATAAGTTGTAGGTTCACAGTGATGAAGTAAAGTTTAGTATGCTATTTAGCTTAGTACGTTGATGATAAGAGGTTGTGGATTAATGGGTTTTTTTTCAAGTATATCTAGTTTATCCACATTAAGTTTCAAAGATCCGCATGAAGATTTGATCAAGTTATGAGCAGTTGTGTTGTGACAGTTTTTTTGTTGCTTCAGTTGATGTTCCTGAATGAAGATGATGTGATTCTAGTAATTTTAGTTGTTGTGGCTGCTTCTTTGGTGATTCTTGATGTTTTTGGATGTTTCTAGATCATTCTCTATCTGTGTTTCGCATCCTCATTGATTGTTGTGCTCGCGATTGGTGATTTTCTCTTGCGTGTTCATGTTTTTCATGTTCATGGCCAACAAGGTGATTGTAGTGTGTTGTGGATCTTTGAGGAATAATTTTTGAAGGTGGCTCATGTTCGAGGATGTTGTTTTGGGGTCTTCACTATGTTGTGGCTAACCTTGGTTGATTCACATTAATAATTGTTATTGATTTGAGTCGAGAGCTTGTATATGTTTTATTATTTTGTTGAAGCCGACATGTAACAATGTAATTTATTTTTGTGAATATATATAAGTCATTGTTTATTCCATTTGATGGCATGTGATAGTATGATCTATGCGAATAATGTCCTAATCATTCAAAGGTAGAAGTAGACTGTGAAGAAGAGTGAGTAGAGTGTGAAGAAGTGTTCATCTGCTTAACTGAAACTATAATCAAGCATTAGCATATGCTATTTTATTAGTTCAAAATCATGTGGATGTAATCTAAATGTTTCTATAAGATAGTGTGTCTTCCTTTGGGCAATAAGCCTTGTTGTATTTGAGCAGTGAGCTCTAGGCAGTGTGCTTGAATGCATATGCATTCCCCATTTTATTATTTATACTTTTAACAAGGTATAATCTTGTGGACTAACCTCCACCATGGTTTTTCCCCTAATAGGGTTTCCACGTAAAACATCTTGGTGTTATGTGTGTTTCTGATGTGTTGTTGATTTATGCTTTCATGGTTATTGATCAGATCTAAGAATAAGGTTAATAAGTTTAATAAGTTTTGAATTCTTGTGACAACTGATTCAACCCCCTCTCAGTTGTTTTCCCTTGTGTTGCCAACACACTCCTACAAAGATATCCATATGGGACCTAATTTAGAATTCACCTAATTATCACACTATGCTTCAAACAACCTTACAAAAAGTTGTGATCCCTCCTAATACAAATACAAACGATGTGGTAGCTCTAATACAAGGAATGAATACAGTTAATGTAGAAATTACCTTTCACCAACATGAGCTCCCTCCCTTGGAGATGAGAAAGAGACATGATACCTTCATGATAATAGCCAAATTCAATAAAACATGAATAAAAAGGACCCTTGTTGATAATGGCTAATCCCTTAATATGTGTAGTGTGAAACTTTCAGATAGACTACGCGTGGACAAATCAAAATTGAACCCGAATCCTTATCAATTTGAGGATTTGACAATGTAGGAAAGCAACCGATTGGTGTAATTACTCTACCTATTACAGTCAAACAGGCTACCTTACAAACTCTGATTCATGTTATGCCTCATGACCTTTCATACAATATTCCTTTTGGAAGACCATGGATTCATGAAATGCATGCAGTGCCTTCAACCCTTCATCGTATCATGAAGTATGTATATAACAATACGGTATACCAAGTTGAAATAGACCCCAAGCCTGAGAGTTGTTTACAAGTTGAAAAGGGAATGGCAAATCCTCTAAGCACATAAATTCCAACATCAAACATAGAACCTATGAAGGAGGAAAAACAAGAAATTGAAAAAGTGTCAAAATTATTCGATAATTATTGGAGTTCCTTGGAGTTCACACCCTCATTCATGGGTGAGTACATAATTACAAATAAAGAAGATGAGAAACAAACAAACCAACGGTAATTTCCACATAGAACTCGAAAGAAAATTCACAAGCATCTACCTCATCCACTCTTGAAGAAGAAACAAGTTATACAAAAAACTTTGATGAGATAGATTATCAATAGCTACCAAACCCGAAAGAAATGGAACAAATTTATGGGAGAGATTATGAACTTGTGAAACAATTGGGTTATAGTGGTAAAGGATGTGGAAAGAAAGAACAAGGCATATGTGCTCCTATAGAGCCTTATATGCAAGAGACAAAAAGTGGTTTGGGATATTTCCCTTCTAATAAGATTATGCAAGCAACAAAGAGATCCTCGTTAAACATCAACACTATCATATGTAATCCTAAACCAACTCTCACCTTGAAGCATCCAGAATTAATTTATACAAATTGTAAAGAATCATTGGAGTTTTTTGAAGATGATGAAGCCTTGAAAGAAATGTTAGGAGTTTATGATAGAACATTCACTTCTCCTAAAATAAGTGGCTTACATGTGCTATGATTAGTACAAAGCAAAAAGAAGAAGAAAGTAATGATGTTGAAATGAACAAAGAAGAATACAATCCTAAATTTCCAAAACAAAATGCACTTCCTTTAGGAGATATAGTAGACATATTGATGGATATTAACAATGAATACAAAGTGATTAAGATAGGAAAGTTCCTTGATGATGATGAACAAGAAGACCATACAACTTTACTTCATGACTTTCCTGAGATTTTTGCTTGGAATTATTCAAACATGTCGAGAATTGACCCTAAGATTGTAACACATAATATAGTCCTTGCTGAAAATGCTAAGCCCGTTAGACAAAAGATTCAGAAAATTAACCCTAAGATTCCCTTACTAGTTAAGGTCAAGATTGAAAATCTCCTTGACACTGGTTTTATCAGACCTATAGATTATTCTCCTTAGATCTCAAACATAGTCGCAGTTACAAAACTAGATAATCATATTAGGATGTGTATATACTTTCATGATTTGAATAAATCATCTTTAAAAGATGACTTTCCCCTTCCTAATAATGATATGATAGTAGACTTAACTACAGGACACACTCTGTTGGCATTCATGGATGGATTTTTGAAGTACAATCAAATCTTTATCAACCCTCAAGATCAATATAAAATAACATTTACAAAATCTTGGGCAACATTTTGTTGGGTAATGATGCCTTTTGGATTGAAAAATGCAGGTGCAACATATCAACAAGCAATGACATTGATATTTCACGATCACATACATAATTCAAGCTATTCACCAGTTTGTTGCATCTTTGGCAGATCACACATTACCATTTACACATCTCCTCAAGAAAGATGTGCATTTTGACTAGAACAAAGATTGCAAGTAGGGTTTTGAGAGTTTGAAAGAATACCTTGTCACTCCACTTGTTTTACTACCCGTTATGCAAAACAAACCATTCATCTTATATACCACAGCATCAACCAATGCTCTTGCAACATTTCTGGCTCAAAAATACGAAAGTAGTAAAGAACATCTCATTTATTACATTAGTTGAACCTTGATTGATTATGAGAAACGATACACAATGATAGAGAAACAATGTTTGGCTCTTTTATTCGCTTCTAGTAAGTCAAGTGACATTACTTACTGAATGTTGAAATACAAGTGATGATGAAATTTGACCCTTTAAGACATCTCTTCACAAAAATAGACTTATCAGGAGGCTTAGCTAAATGGGTAATGTTGTTAACTGAGTTTGAACTTAAATTTTTTTCACAAAAAGAAATTAATGGCCAAGCCTTGACTGACCAATTAGCTGAAGCTCCTTCTCCTTTAGCATTACCTTGTAATGACTCTTTTCCCAATGATAATGTGTTCACAATTGAAGCTAATACATGGGAATTATATTTCAATGGATATAAGTGTAGAACTGGCTCTAGTGCAAGGGTGATAATAATACTACCCATGGGAGAGCCTATTCCATTATCATATTAGTTAAACTTCCTATGTACAAACAAAACTACCAAGTATGAAGCATTGCTCACTAGGTTGCATGCCACTTTGATCATGGGCACAAGAGACATTAAGATATTCGGTGATTCACTATTAGTCATTAAACAAATAAATGGAATGTATCAAGAGAAGCATGAAAAATTATCAAAATACAAGGATCTCACAATGAATTTGTTAGAGAAGTTTGAATCATTTACCATTGACAACATCCCTTGAAAATATAATAGACATGCAGATGCAATGGCCAGTGCAACTTCCCTTATATCTCCTCAAGATCCTTCAAAAGACTTCACCTTCATTGTGCATGCAGTTATGAAACCATCAATCGAGGAAAAAATAGATGAAGTTGTTTTGTGGTGACATAATTCAAATTGTGTTTGGCTAACTTAGAAGATTATGAAGACATTGTGTTTGATTGACTTAGGAGTTTATGGAAGCATGGAATGGTATAAGTAAAAGTTTATTCTATTCAATGAAAGCAAGTGTGATGAATGTGAAAATCCAGACATTGTGAAGTATGTGAAAGTACATGATCGGAGGCAACAAACATTGAGATTCTATTTGGTGTCATTGTTGGTGACTATTATTTCAGTGGTGGAATTCCTTTCATCATTCTTCTGGCAGTGAGCCATTTTCTATTGGCAGTGAGTCCTTTTTCTGTAGTCAGTGAGCCTTTATCTTTTTGCAGTGAGCCTTTTTATCTTTGGCTATAATAGTCAGGCAGTGAGCGCACTGATAGTGAGCCTTACCTGCAGTGAGCCCTTTGTAAAAATCACCTTAACCAGTGTCACCTTAACTATTGTTTTATCATTGAGAATTAGAATTCTCCGTGGTTTTTCCCTTCTTGGGTTTCTACGTAAATTCTGGTGTTCTTTGTGCATGGTGTTGTTATGTGCTTTCATGTTCATATCTATTAGATAATTATCTAGTTGATTTATGTTTGATCCGGATTGAATAAAGTCAAGAAATTTGTTTTATAATAATTGATTCACCCCCCCTCTCATTTATCCATACTGTTATAAAATTGGTATCAAAGATTTGGTTCCTCGAAGAAGAGCTTAACAGCTTGGGTAGATCTGATGGTGCACAAACTGACAATTCTTGTATTTGATGGATCAAACTAAAATTTATGGAAAGTGTAGATGAGAGGTTATCTAATCTCTCTAGGCTACAAGACTTGGAAAGTAGTTGAGAAAAAAATATGTTGAACCGACAACTGGTCCTAGTTTTGCAGATGAGATTTCATCCTATGAAGAGAATGAAAAGGAAAGGTATGCAATCTTTAGTGCTTTTTCTAAGACTAAATTAACAAAATTTATTTCATTAGGCACCACTTATGAATTTTGGGAAAATTTGAAAGAAATATATGAAGGAAATCATAGAGTCAAATTATCAAAGAAGTTGACAACTAAGTGCAGATATGAAAATTTGAGGATGGAAGAAGGTGAGGATATAGCAAGCTACTTTCAGAGAATTGATAGTGCAATAAATGAAGTCAAAAATCAAGGAGGCACTCTGAAAGATGACGATGTTATGCAGAAGATTCTGATGACCCTACCGAAGAGCTATAGTGACAAGATCTCACCTATTGAGGAAGTTTATGATCTGAGAAATTCACTAGAGAGAAACTATTTGGAACCTTGATCGCATTTGAGATGAGGAAACTTGGAAAAGAAAAGGATAAATCTAAAACAACCTTCAAAGCCACAAAGATAGAAGAAGATCCGGATGATGAAAATTCAGATGAGTTGGAAGCAAACTTCACAAGGAAATTAAAGAAAGGTACCAGCAAGTACAAAGGTATGTTGCCTCTTAAATGCTTTAGATGTGAAAATATTGGTCATTTAGCATCTAAGTGTCCGGAAAATTTTTAAAAAGATCAATAAGAAGGCCTATTATGTTAATGAGAATGTTGGCATCTCATATGATGAATTAGATCATGAAGGTTGTTTGTTTTTGGTGGAAAAGGATGAACCTAGATTTGATATCTCTAATATTTGTCTGAAATCTAATGATAACACTGAAGCTACATTATTTTTTAAAAGAAACAGAGATGAATGGTTGATTAATAGTGGATGTTCGAATCATATGACTGATGATAAAAGTAATTTTGTGAAGCTTGAAAAATATGATGGTGGTTTTGTTAGATTTGGAGATGATAAAACAACATAGATTATTAGAATTGGTTCTATTACCTTTGATGGAAAACATAAAACTGACAGTGTTTACTATGTGAAAGTTTTATATCATAATCTTTTGAGTGTTGGAAAAATGTGTGAAAATGGCTATAATGTTGTGTTTTAGGATGATGGTTGTGAGATTTGGAAGAGATCTAGAATTGTTATTGCAGCTGGAAAAATAACAAGTGGGAATATGTATCAACTGGAAGGAGCTACAAAGAGATGCTTATTTTCTCAGTCCAATGACAGTTGGCTTTGGCATCGGAGGATGTGTCACATCAACTTTGACAATTTTGTAAGGATAAGTTCAACAAGAGTATTCAGAGATTTTCCAAGGCTGGCCAAACTAGACAAAGCTATCTGCAAAGGATGTCAAGAAGGAAAGCAAACTAGAGAAACATTTCAAAGAAAAGAAGAATCGTCTACTAGTTTGTTATACCTTGTACACAATGACCTATGTGGTTCGACCAAAACAAGAAGATTACAAGGTGAAAGATATTTCATGCTTTTATTGATGATTATTCCAAATTAACCTGGGTTGCATTCTTAAGAGAAAAATTAGAGGCTTTAGAAAAATTCAAGATTTTCAAGGCAAGAGTTGAGAATGAAGTTGATAGGAGAATCAAGTGTTTAAGATATGATAGAGGAGGAGAATTTACTTTTGATAAATTCAACATTTTTTGTGAAAAACATGGCATTAAAAGGCAACTACCTGCCCCTAAAACACCTTAGCAAAATGGTGTAGTGGAAAGAATGAACCGAACAGTTCAAGAAGCAGCTAGAACAATGATTAATGAAGTAGGTTTACCACAGGTGCACTGGAGAGAAGCAATACACACAGCAATTTACACTCTTAAGAGAGTACTATTCTAGAGGAAATATGGAAAGACATCATATGAGTTATGAATGGAAGAGCTCCCATAGTAAAGTACTTCAAAAAATTTGGAAGTAAACGCTACATCCAGAGAGATGAGGAAAATCTTGGAAAGTTCAATAATAGAGTAGATGAAGGCATATTTTTGGGTTACGCTACAAGAAGCAAAGTGGATCAGTGTTACAACAAGAGGTTGAACAAGATAGTTGAAAGTGCGAATGTGAAATTAGATGAAGATATTTAGAGAAATCCTGACAGACATATTGAATATGAATCAAACCATGACAAAGAAAAGAAATATAAGAAAGAAGAAGAGACAGAGGAGGCTTCAACAACTACAACTAAGACCCCAAAGTATGTATAGAAAAACCACTCTAAAAATCAAATTATTGGAGATAAAAATAATGGAATCATCACAAGAAGAAAGGAAGCTCAAGAGCAAGTATTATTGTGTCTACTCTCAGAGACTAAGCCAAAGACTATGGAAGAAGCATGCAATAATCAGAATTGGGTGAATGCAATGAAAGAACTTGATTAAATAGAGAAAAATCAGACTTGGGAACTTGTGCCCAGATTGGCAGAAAAAAATGTAATTGGAACAAAGTGGGTATTTTGGAACAAGCTGGATGAAAATGGAAAGGTAATGAGAAATAAGGAAATATTGGTTTGCAAAGGTTACACTCTGGTCAAAGGTATTGACTTTGAAGAAACATATGCCCCTGTTGGCCGGATGGAAGTGATCCAAATGTTGGTGTGTGGTGACTGATCATGTTATACTATACACCCTGACATGTATCTTTGTCGGGGTTCGGGGCTAGGCTGGGCCTCAGGTGGGGGTTCGGGGGTAGTAGCCCCCAAGAAAAAATTTCCTCCTACTTTTTTGCGTCATCATCAGAAAAAGAAAAATCAATGAAAAAAAGGAAAAAACCAATTTTGTAGAACCCAAATTTAGAAGCTTCTAAGCTTGTTAAAAAGGGTTCGAATGAAGCTATGCGTATTATTTAAAAATATGATTATTTGCAAGATTGTAATAGGTTCTTTGCTAATCGGATAATAAAATCATTGGATGGTTGCGTTTGGTGGATGTAGTCTTGATCAAGGAACTAATGCTAAATTTTGTGTTGGCACCTCTATTCTATGTGTATTTTAGTCTCTTTGTTTATTAATTAAATCTACATTTAATCAAGTAGAGATCTTCCTTCTAACCCTAAATATGGTATTAATAGGAGTTGTGTTGTGCTCGATTATTATCCGTGAAGGTCTCATGGGTTGAGTGAGAATGGGCGATGAGGGTGAAGGTTGAGAAGCTCACGCAACTTACTGCTATGGAAGATACGCATGAGCACTACCCCATCGGCTGATTTGCGGTACGCTGGAAGGGAAAGCTAAGCAAAACCAAAAGAAGAATGTCCTGATGAGGATGGTGGATATTTTGATAGAAAGTTCTTTTGGTGGTATTCGCTTATGCCCTGGCATAATCAAGCATGCTTTAACATTATAACAAAGCAAAGACAACTCAAGAGTTGATGGAACCCTAGCTGGTTATGCTGAAAACCTTCTACTTCAAATAAGGTATTTCTTATGAAGCGTTTATTTAATATGAAAATGGTAGAAGGCGGGTCAGTTACTGATCATTTAAATGAGTTTAATATGGTCACCAGTCAATTAACTTCTGTAAAAGTAAACTTTGATGAAGAAGTTAGGGCTCTTTTGATTCTGTGTTCTTTGCCTGAAAGTTGGAATAGCTTGGTAATAGTTGTTATCAATTATGTTTCTAGTTCAAATACATTGAAATTTGATGATGTTGTTGGTGTTATTTTGAGTGAGGAAATTTGTAGGAAAAGCTCAGGTGGAACATCCACATCAAGCAATGTTTTGAATGCAGAAAGCAGGGGCAGAACAAAGGAGAGAGGAAAAAATTCCGGAAATCATGGGAAGTCACAAGGAAAATCAAAGGACAAAATGTCTCAATCTAGAGACAAAAGGGATTGTTTGTACTATGGTAAGCCAGGTCATTTAAAGAAAGATTGTTGGTCTAGGAAAAATAAAGAAGGAGACAAAAAGGAAGGAAGTAAAGAGGCAAATATGGTAAGTAATAAATCTGATGAGGATGTTTTGATTCTTTCCCTTGATAATGTTGATGATTCTTAGGTGTTAGATTCAGGGGCTTCATTTCATGCTACCCCCCATAGAATTTATTTTCTTGATTATGTCCAAGGGGATTTTGGGCTAGTTTATTTAGGAGATAACGAACCCTGTCAAATTTTTTAAAAGGGAAGAATCAAGATTAAGTTGCAGAATGGGAATCATTGGCTACTACATGAGGTAAGGCATGTTCCAAAGTTAAGTAGAAATTTAATTTCAGCAGGGCAACTAGATGATGAAGGTTGTGTTGCTACATTTAGTGATAAAAATTGGAAGGTCACAAAGGGTTCCTTAGTGGTAGCAAAAGGTGTGAAAGTAGGCACCTTATATCTTTGTATAGGTCATATTGTTCCTTCTACTTTAATTGTTATGGAAAAAGGTCAATGTTCAGGAATAGTTGTTGCAGTTCAACAGGTAGAAGATCATACAGTTGTTGTGGACTCCGAATCAGCAATGTGGCATAATAGACTTGGGCATATGAGTGCAAAAGGTATGAAATTACTTCATTCAAATAATGTTTTACTAGGTCTAAAATGTGTTAATATGGATTTATGTGAAAGTTGTGTGTATGGAAAACAAAAGAGAGTAAGTTTTTCAAGGATGGAAGCAAAAGAAAAGATGAGAAATGGAGTTTTTGTAAGACACAGATGTATAGACCCTGTATCTTTCTCTCATGGTTTTTGTGGCTGTTACATTCATTGATGATGCAATCAGAAAGGTATGGATCATTTTAGGTGCAGAATCTTATGTATTTGAAACTTTTAAAAATGGAGGCTTGGTTGAGAATGAGATGGGCAAAAGCTAAATGTCTCCGCATTCAATAATGGTGGTGAGTATTGCAGCAAAAGAGTTTGAAGATTATTGTTCCCTAATGGTATTCAGGGTAGAAAATGGTTCCAAGGACTCTGCTGTGAAAATGGAGTGGCTGTTTATTAGTAACAATGGTGTACCACCATGAGATTGCATGTTGGGTTGCCTTTAAAATGTGGGCAAGAGATCGAACACTGCTATTTATTTAATTAATAGAGGTCCCTCTAATCCTTTGGGTTGTGGTATTCCAGAGGAAGCATGGAAAGGTAAGAAGGTGAATTATTTTTTTCTCAAAACCTTCAATTGTGAAGCATTTGCACATTTAGATTTTGAAAATAGAACCAAGCTTGATGCAAAATCAAAGAAATGTATATTTGTTGGATATGGCATTGATGAATTTGGTTATAGGCTTTGGGATATTGAAAATCAGAAAATTGTGAGAAGTAGGGATGTCATATTCAATGAGAAAGTTTTGTACAAAGATCTATTGTTGCAGCATGAGAAGAAAGAAAATGATTATGTAGTGTTGGATGATATTCCAAACAATGATGTTGCAGTGGTTCCCAATGTTGGGCAACAAAAGCAACAACAAATACCAAAAACTCTTGTGAATGTTAGACGATCTTCAAGGATAAGTAGACCTCCAAGAATATTCTCTCCCTCTTTGTATACTATTTTGTTAACTGATGCTGGTGAACTGGAATATTAAGATGAAGCTATGCAAGTGGATACCAAGGTTCAGTGGGAGCATGGAATGGAAGAAGAAATGGACTCCTTGTTGAAAAATCAAACTTGAGAATTATGCAAGTTGCCTGCAGGTAAAAAGGATTTACCAAACAAATGGGTTTATAGGTTGAAAGAGGAGGATAGAGGTAAGAAGAGATTTAAAGCCAAATTAGTTGTAAAGGGATTTGCACAGAAAAAGGGTATTGATTTT
>VDFB02381037.1:0-68546 GCA_007258455.2 Sequoia sempervirens | reverse complement strand
TCTTAGGAAAGAACGAAAGATTGCTTGTTGAGGCTAGTTGATCATGAATTCCACTATTAGGAAAGATTATGATCACATATTATAGAATGGGTGTTTGAGTATTTGGCTATATGCTATAGTGAGTAAAAGCTTATATAGATATAGATATATTATAAAAGATTGTATGAAATGATTAGCTTATGGAATCATTGTGAAGTCTAAATTATGAAAAGGTCATAGGTTATTCCTGGGGTTAGATAATCCATGGGAGGAGATAACTTATGTGTGTGAATTACTTAGTAAATTTTCATGGTGAACATGTAAGGGTCTTAGGTTATTCGTGGGTTTAGATAATCCACTAGAGGGGATAGCTTATGTGTGTGAGTTAGGTTGTTCCCAGGGTTAGGTTTAACCCAATGGAGGGAATTGCCTAGGAATATAATATGAATGGTTAAAAATAAATCGAGCTAGGTAGGTGTGTAAAATAGTTGACTCTCACTCAAAGTACTAGGTGATGAATTCTTTGGCCAAAGTAGTGTAATTTTCTACTATTTACACTATCTGTTCACTGTGTTCCTTTTAAGCATGCTAGTTCAGGGTTCTATATATGTAAATTGTAGCCACTGTACGAAAAGTTCTAGTCATGTAGGATATGATACCAAGCTCAGAGAAGGCTAGTATTTTGGGTTACCAAACTAATCTCTTCGTTGAAGGGTAGGGCCATCTTATCTATTCGGTAGATGTGTGGGGGACCACAGTAAGTCCGTGGTTCACGGAAAAACGCTTGAGTGATGCTTTGCCTCAGCAGTTGGTGAGCCAAGATTTGATAGGGAGATACCTGGACCATTTATGTTTCTATTTTCCAAACGAGCTTAGATGATCTTTGTATGTAATCTAGTATCCATTTCTATGGAAGATTGTGAAAGTAATATGTTTTCATAGAATTATGTTTTATGAAATCCTTTCTTTGGAAAGATTGTAATATATCATTGAAATGAAATGAGAAAGATGTTATATCATTGTGCATATTTTCTTTATGTTGAAAAGAAAAAAAATATTTCTATGTGTTTTGCATCATAGTTTTATTCACATGAGGTTAAAAAATATGATTTTTTTTGTGTAGAACAATGGGCATGTTACATACTATATCTAAGAATGTTTCCCCTAGCATAGTGTGGAAAAAAAGATGTGGACCATGCAATCAAATATGTTGAGAATAGTGTCTACTCTACTTGAGATATTTTTAAGAAGTGGGGTATTCCTACAATAACCCTTTTATATTACTTTTAAGGTCTCACAACTACAACAAAGAAATAGTCACCCATCATATTATCTAATGAAGAATAATTGGAGATTATGTAATGGTATCAAGACATGAAAATTCTAGTATATGGTTTTGAAAATATATTATAATTGAAAACACACATTGCTCACATTTTTAAGACTAGGATAAATCATTTTAAGAAGGGAATTCATGAGAATTCATGGTGGATGGAGGTTAAAAAATCATCTTGGTTTGGCACTAAGAATTATAGAAATCATTGATCAAGATAGATCTATATGGCTATAGTTTATGAAAAAAATTCTATAATTTACAAGGAAAAATAATATTGGCCACCCCAAATTTATAATTATGATAAGACTAATTTTCAATCTCAAAGAAATTGTGGTATGAGGGTAATAGATATAAAGAGTTCAAGAAGTGTGTTATATATTATATCAACAATTAGATAATAGATCAATATATTACCTTGTGCTAATGTGTAGGTCAAATTGAATCCCTAGGTTATCCCTTTTCAAATGTCAAATATAAATCACCATATTGTCTTGTGTTTATTTTACTCATACAATCTATTTCATATTATCTATGAATTCCTTATATTTCACCATGAAATCTTCCACGAAGAATTGAGTTTATAGAGAGGCATTTGTCAAAGCACAAAATATGGTTAAAGCTTCATTGTAATGTGAAAAATGAAGGCACTAGTAAATATCCACCAAATAAGATATAATATGTATAGGTGATTAGATTTTCTCCTACCTCTAAGAATTTTTCCCCTAGCATAATATGGAAAAAAAACATGGACCATGTAATCAAATATGTTGAGAATAATGACTACTCTACTTGAGCTATTTCAAAGAAGTGGGCTATTCTTACAATAACACTTTTATATTGGTTTGAAGGTCTCACAACTATAACAAAGAGAGATTCACCCATCATATTATCTAATGAAGAAGAATTGGAGATTATATAATGGTGTCAAGACATTGAAATATAAGATATAGTCTTGAAAATATATAGTTAAAAACACATGTTTCTCTCATTTATGAGACTAGGATAAATTTTTTTAAGAAGAGACTTCTAAGAAGTCATGGTGGATGAAGGTTAAAAGAAGGCATCTTGGGTTGGCACTAAGAATGGTATAAAGTATATATAGAGATAGATCTACATGACTATATTTTATGAAAACTTGGGTACAATTTACAAGGAAAAACAATATTGGCCATACCAAATTTAGAATCATGACAAGACTAGTGTTCAATCTCAAATAAATTGTTGTATGAGGGTAATAGATAGAAAGGGTTCAAAAAGTGTGTTTTATATTATATAAAAAATTAGAGAATGGATCACTATATTTCCATGTGTTAATACTGTAGTTCAAATCATCCCTAGGTTAAACCTTTTCAAACGTCAAAGATAGGTGAAAAATTACATTATAGCTTATGAGCTAGAGACATGTATGGAACACCAACCTCATTTATAGATAACCAATAAATTATTTGTCAATTTCTTGCATCAATTGCAAGATATGTACCCAATATATTTTTACCTACGAAGAGACATTTCTCATCTTTGATGGTCATGGAATCTATGTGGAACTTGTTGGAAGTATGTGTTGTCATTGATGTCAATAAATATTTGTTGTTGCATTGATGCCAACCTATGGAGATGCTTTGATTGGTTGCATTATATTGTCATTAGTAGCATCACTAATGTCAACCTCTAGTGTTGCTTTGATGAGCATATGCTTGTGGATGTTCAACCTCTTGTGTGGTTGAGAAAGTGTTGCAGATGTTGAGATGATATTTTCGGTGTTTGGTTTCCAAGTTATTTTGAGAAAATTTGAATAAAAGAGGAAACAATATGGTAAAGAGTGTTTAGTGTGGCAGATTAGTGTTTAGTATTTTTCTCTGCATTTCCTCATGGTTTAAGATCTTCTTGTGAAGTTTAGATACATTATTCCAAGGTGTTTAGAGGTGTTATATCCAGAGTTTTGGGTTTTAGATTGTTCGACATAAGAAGATGTGCTCACTAGTGTGTGGACCGTGTTGTAGTGTTGTCTAAGAGAGATGGTTTTGCTCCACATTTCTCTATGTTGTGGTTTCTATTTTTGGGGATCTGAAAGTGTGCTTATATTTCTCATATCTATCTCCAGTCTGAGTTCAAGTTTTTGTGCTTCGTAAGGGTTGGATTCATCAGTTATAGTATGTGGAAGGTTAATTAGTTGTACAAAATGAGTATGTTCTTCAGGTGTATGATGTTGTGAAGGATTTGTTGGATTTCAAGGTGTTTATGGAATATTCCAAATTGTGTTTGAGTGTTGTGTGTGGTTTGCGAGTCATATTTAGATTTGGGGAAGTGTATACTTAAAAGTTTAATGGTGTTAACATAGGTTTGACCAACCTTGGGTGTTAGCACTTATTGCAGATATGTTTTAGTGTTTGTGAAAGCATTACATGGCATGTTTATATGGATTTAGGACCAAATTAAGGTGTGATGTGGTATGCCTTCATTCCTCCACTGTAGGAATGTTTTGGTGTAGACCTAATTTGAATTTGCATGTTTGAGGTGCATTGTCAACCTTTTAGATTATTTTCAAGGTTGAGAACAACATATATATGTGTTGAGTTGATGAAGGATTGTGGTGTGAAGTGTGTGTGATGCGAATTATGATGTGAAGTGGGAAAGTGTAAAGTGCAGTGTGAGCTTTAACGACTAAGACTACTGGACACAATGAGCTTAGAAGGTGTCTATATTCTACAAAGAAAGTGTGAATGTTCTAGTGAAGCAGTGGTAGATCTTTTCTATTGCTCCAAGATGGATTTCTTATTGTAAAAATCTTCTTTATTCTTCTTTATAATATGGCAGTGAGCCATTGACAGTGAGCCCTTCTTTCTTTTGGGTAGTGAGCCCTCGGACAGTGAACCTATTGTATTAAGTGTTGTAATTACTTTATATTGTGAGCTAATCCTCACCGTGGTTTTTCCCTTATTTGATTTTCCACGTAAATCTGGTGTTCTCATGTGTTTGGATGTGTTTACATTGTTGTTTATCATGTTTATGCTATGTTAATGCATGATAAGGGTTTAATGGTTGTTAAGGGTTTAGGGATATTTAATACAAATCCGAATGTTATTGAGGGTTTTGATGTTTTAATGTACAACTGATTCAACCCCCCCTCTTAGTTGTCTTGTGAATGTTCAACAACACTTCCCATAATTTTGGAGGTAAGAGTTATAGGAATTGATCTCCCTACATTGCTATCTCACACAAGACATAAGATCTAACCCTTGGATATAAATATACTTTATAATTTTAAGAACTACATTAAAAGTGAGATGTTAGTAGATGACAAAGAATCATCAATTAGAACTTAATAGATATATGTATTAATCCATCTATGTAGTACAAAATTCAAGAAGGACCTCATAGTAGATAAAATTAAGAGATAATTTAAAAGAATTGACATTTTCCCACTTAACCCAAAAATAATTATTAATCACACAAAACCAAGTAGAGCATTTGATTTTGTTAATGTAGATTAAAAAATTATAATTGAGATTATTCTAATATTTGTAGGAGTATTGAGTTTTATATTCAAGAGAGTGCATAAAGGCTTCAAAAATAAAATTCTACAATAGAGGAACAACTACAACATGATTATACTATTGTTGAATAGCTACATCATGATTCTACTATTGGTGAAAAACTACAACATGATACTACTATTGACTGTAAACATGTAATACATATACACCACAATATTCAAAATATAGTAGGTTTAAGCATTCGTACTTAGGTAAGAAAACATAATTATATAATGGAAAGCACTAGAAACCTTGGTGCCAACCTTGACTTTGATAATTTGAGGATGTGAGACTCTCAATTTCATCCCTTCTTCCATCTCTTCCAAATAGTGTAGTGGTTCATTACTATGCAACAACTATAAATTTTGGTGTAGAAGATAAATAAATTTTACTAGGAGAAAATGACAACATGGTAGATGAAAAACATTTTAGATCCATACTATAGTCAACTAGAAGAAAACCAAATGTAATCATTACCATGTATTCTAAAGCTTCTAAATGTAAGGGTGAATGAAAAATATTCTCA
Organism: Sequoia sempervirens; assembly: GCA_007258455.2. Lineage (NCBI taxonomy): Eukaryota > Viridiplantae > Streptophyta > Pinopsida > Cupressales > Cupressaceae > Sequoia > Sequoia sempervirens. The sequence goes on along the minus strand of VDFB02381037.1, from coordinate 63,172 downwards.
TGAGAGTGTTGCTACAATTAAGTTGATTTGATAGCCTAAAATACTCATTGGAGATGAGTACATGGAAATATACATGGATCAAGAAGACATACTAAAGAGATTATAGATATAAGGGTAAGGGATAAAATATATATGAGAGAAAGGTCAATAGATCTATGGAGAGGGAGATGAAGAAATAAAATAAAATTGATAATATAATGAATAAGTAGAAGAAAGAACAACTAAAGATAATACAAATGCAAGAGAAAGAGTAGAAAAATTAACAGGTGAAAATAAATAAGGGGGTTTTAAAAATAAAAGGATATAGACAAACATCGAACTTTAAGCAACCATTTGAATATTGTTATAGAACATCTAATTTTTAGATACATGATTAAAACATTTACACTCATTCCATTTTATCCATAGCCAACTATCTAATTGATAATTATGTTTCTACATGGCAATTACAAATGCCAATGAAACCTACCAAGGAACAAGCAAATGGAGGATCAAGTCCTAGCATAGGTCAACCATAAGTAATGATGGTAATTTCTTGTTTCTTCCTCCATGGATGGTGTAGTAAAAATACATGTGGAAGGTTAAATATTTTCCTGAGGTAAACATTGTGTTTTAAAATTGAATATTTTGGAATGCATATAAAAGGAAATTTAATCCCCAAATGAGACTTATTTTGTGAAATTCAAATATTTTGGAAGGTTGGTATGTTATTCATCATATTGTAAATAGATGAAAATATTATCATAAAAGGGGTGAATTAACCTAATTAGATCAATTAGGTAAATAGATGAAAATAATGCAATTTTAATGTTTTTTTTTAGACTGCAGGAATTGGTCAGGTATCCATCCCCCTATAAACTATAGTGCACCTAGTAAAAAAAATTCACGTGATCTGTGACGTTGGTGTGACATGCCCTCTGATACCACGGGTTTGGGGGGAGACTAGACCTCGTGACCTCTTGCCTACAACAAGATGCTTTGGCCAATTGAGCTAGGCCTCCCGCCCTGAAATGATGCAATTAATTAAACAACCAGGTTAATTTAATTAATTAAGTGAAAAGAGGATGGGTTTTAGAATGAAATGATGTTAATATATCCGACATGGATGGACCACCATCACTTGAGCACTTTGAGAAATTGGGCAAAAATTTGAATTTTGGGTTGATTTCTCGACAAAGGTTAAATATAGGTTCAGGTGCTAAAATAGGCCTGGGATGCCAAAAATGGCCTCAAAAATGCAAAAAATGGCTCAAAATAAGTTGCATAGGGTGGGAATAGATAAAATAGGTCAAAACCCTAGCTTCTGGCTCAAATTAGGGCAAAAAACCCTAATTTTTAGGCTTAAATAGGTGAGAAGGGTGACACTTCCAATTCATTTGTGCATTCACAATTGAGAGATTTGCTGCCTTTTGAGCTTTGACATCTTGATGAAATGGCACAATGAGTGCTTCCTCTTCACCTTTCAAAGCGAGTTCAAGAGTACCAACGGTGAGCAGACATAGGACCCCAGATATGTGACTAAAAACCTGTCTCAATTTTTGAATTTGGGTGCAATTAATAGGGGGTCAAAATTAGGTCTCTAGGCACATCACTGTATAGCAACACAGTTGATGTGTCAGAAGTGTCGCTATTGATTTTATAGCAACACACCTTCTGTCTAGTAGTGCACCACCATTTTTTGGTTGGGCAACACATTTGATTAGGGGTCGCTAGGTTAAAATAGTGACACATAGGATTTTCATGTTTAGCGTTGCTCAAAATCGGTGGGCGACACACTTAGCATTTAGCGATGGACCCCAATATTTTAATAAAGCGATGCATGCAAATGTCGATTCGCTATTGAGCATAGTGACGTGCGTCACCAAATTGGCGACACACCCTTGAAATAGATACATCGACACACCTTTCAAAGAGCGATGCTTTTGATGTTTTGGATGTAAAGTCTCAAATTTTGATCAATTTTTTTGACTTTTTGGAAATTGACACTGTGTGTATGATGCGTGTAGGAGGATCCTTTGTCGTTGATGTCTCGAGAGCACCATTTAGACATTTTGGTTGTTGTGAGAGACTTTGACGATGAGGACGTGGAGCAGTTGGGTATGTTGGGTTTAGGCTTCATTGCTTTCTTGCTTGAGGTCTGGATCCACCTTGCTATGATGACTTCACTGATTGAGAGGTGGCATAGCGAGACCTCTTCATTTCACCTGTCATTTGTGCAAGGCTACCATTACACTAGAGGACGTGTGGTGCATATTGCAATTTCCTATTCATGGAGAGCATGCTATATATGACACGAATGTTGAGAGAGACACATGTTACTCCCTTCTACATAGACGGTCGGTTATCTTGGTGAGCTCGTAGATAGACCTTGATATATACTATGGGTGGGTGGATATCTTTAGATTATTCATTGTAGCACTGATTTTTAGAGTTATTTCCCTAGAACGACGTGGCAGAGGTTTCAGTCCTGGATGGGGATTGGCTTGGGAGGGGATGATCAGGAGGACTGTAATGTATGCATGGGGTCCAGTTCTTCTTGCTTTGTTGTACCATGACATGCATGAGGTTGTCTACTGTGAGGGTAGGAGCATCGAAGTAGGTGTTACACTGCTCCACATATGGGAATATGAGCATATTGTAGTATTAAGGCCCTTGGTTTTTTTGGTAGACATCCACGAGGATGAGCCCATCGTCTTCAAGTACAGGGTGTCAATGACTCTCCAACACACGGGCCCTATATGTTTAGCATTCTAGGGTTGTGTCATTGATGACATGACCGTATTTTGATGGAGGCCATGGTTTCAGGCTCCCCCTTGGTATGATGATAAAAAACAACTATATTTTTCCATAAAAAATTGCTATCTCTAGGGGCAAGAGCATATGATGATAGAGCGGTACCTGCTAGACTACGTTGCTTGGTAGTTTGGAGAGGTACATGATGTACCAGTTGATGATTACACTGTAGTGTTCACCTGATCACAAAGGGAGGTGTAGTGGGAAACATAGATTGACCCCACCATGGTGGTTAATGACTTCAGGTAGCTCATTGCACAACCCTGGGCATATGATCAGGGCCTACAAGATGCGGGGACTACCCCTGTGTATGATGCATGATTTAGGCCACCTACTCACTTGATATATCCAATGAGGGGATACCCTGGAGGAAGAGGGAGAGGAAGAGGTAGAGGCAGAGGCCAAGGCCAAGATGGAAGTTGGGACGAAGGTAGGGATGGTGGTAGGGATGGTGACTAGGGTAGAGGGTAGGACTAGGATTAGGATAGGGCACAGGTGCCAAGTGATGGGCACCAACAATAGCCAGATCAGGACAAGGTACAAGTGCCATGACAACAAGATGTGCATGATGGATAGTTTCCAGCTGCAACATTGCCTCCTCCACCTATACAACTAGATGCTCAAATGCAGGAGTAGATACAGGCTCTCACTGTCGAGAGAGACCAGTTACAGGAAAAGAGGGATCAATTGCAACAACAGCTTCAGGCCATGAAAACACACAGAGTCCATGAGGTTCAGTTGCAGCAACAACTGGACTTACAACTGGCCTAGGAGATTGGGTGGAGGTAATAGTTGGAGGAGGTCATAACTACATCATAGGGGCAGATAGTATCGGCTTGGTTGTACAAAGAGGCAGTTATGGAGGCTGCCTACTATCGTATGCATTACCATCGTGATGTTCCTCAGGCCTTGAGACAACCTAATTTTTCATAGAGGAGTACAACACCACCTAGACCTGAGGATCAACCATCAGTTAGGGGTAAGTCAAGTAGCCACCAGGGCTAGTCAATTTTTGTTTAGATACTTTTTGATTATTTTATCAATTCATATATACAGATATACATTCATGGGCTCATTTTTGATAGCCTCATGGATATTGCATTTTTGATTCAAATGATATACAAATACTGATTCAGATATTGTACCATGAAAATAATTTTTAGATATTTATACAAGATGATTTGGATTCAATATGTGATGTTCCTTTATTTTATGCTTTATGAATGTATGGATGCAAATGGTATGATGTGATATGCTCACGTATTATGATCATGTATGAATGCAATGTGATGGATGCCTTTCTTTTATTTATGTTTATGCAATATGCGATGATGTAATGATATGATACATATGAGATGCGATGGATGTTTATATGGGATGAAATGCAATGCAATGGATATGTTATATTGTTTTTCAGTATCTTTTTATGATATGTTATGGGATGGATGTTATGATATGATATGCTTATGTAGATGCAAATGATATGGATGCATTTTTTTGTGTACTTTTCCATGCAATTTATGATATGATGATGTATGTGTATGGATTTATAGATGGATAATGTAGATATTCATGCTTATGATATATGATAATGCAATGTATGCTTATGATATGTGATATGTGTATGATATGTGATATGGAATAAGATGCTTAAAATAACAAATCTATGTTATCTAAAACAACTTAAATGATAATGTGATTCAATGAGTTATATTTTCTTTTATTATGATATGTTGTGATGATATGAGATGTATGCATGCTGATTATTTGTGGATGTAGGATGGATGCATGATGATGTTTTTGTTGACTGTCCTGATAGGCCAGGTTAGCGTGGAGATAAGATAGAAGAATAAAATGAATGATTTGACCATTGATTTTGGTGATTGATTCAAAAAGTCCAACAAGTCCATGATCCATCGAGACTTTATTAGATATGGTAATGGGAGAGAGGATGATTTTATCATATCTTGGGATTGGGATTTTTCATCATTCCTTATGTTGGATATAACATAGACACGATGTATCAAGGTATTGATAACCAGGATGACGTATCTAGAGTAATGGAATTTGACTCTACAAATAGATAGGATAGTTCTTGTTCACACCTTGACCTATGGAAACCTCGTTGGAATGTAGGTTAGAAGTTTAGAATATATTGGAGCAAAGCATACGCAATAGTCAACAATCTACCCAAACAACTTCCCTACACACAACTAAACAAGTATGTGCCAAGAGTATTTTACAAGAATATCCATAAGCACAAAAATGAAAGATAATGATTGATGCCTCATTCCTTTCTCTCTAAATCATTGAGACATCATCGAGAGGTCCTCAGAATGGGTCATTAGGATAAATCATAAGAAAATATCAAAGACAAACAATCAACTTTATCTATATCTCTTTTTGACCACGTAGTTCGACTGACTCGACTTATTGATGATGAAAAAATGAACAGTTGATGGATTGCTAGTTTATTATGATGAAATCCTAAATGAATGACCTAGGTTGTCTTGGGGGCACATCAATGATGGCCTTGCCTATGTTCAAGCTCAAAGACTCGTAGTTCGACATGGTGTTGTTTTTGGATTTTTGATGTTTTGACCTTTTTAGGGATTTTGATGTTTTTTTGGATGTTTTGGGATTTTTGACTTTACAATTTTTTGAATGTTTTTGGATTTTAGTTGTATAGGATTTTGCAAATGTTTTTGGATTTTTGATGAATGTTTTTGGGATTTTTGATGAGATTTCCAATAACCTTAAGATATACAAGAACCCGATTCGATCCATAATGAATTTCTCCCAGTGTGATGTGATAGACTACCTGAATATAGGCAGGAAAAGATGACCTTTGGAATATGCCAAGTAGTACTAAAGGGGAATATGATACTTCACAATATCAAGCCATGATATGGACTTGGATGGGTGATGAAAATAAATAGGATGAATGATGCGATGCAAAGAATGATAGGATAAAAAGCCAAAGAATAGATGGAAGTGCTTTATTTATGCAAGGCGCGTATTTGCTAGGTTTTCACCAAGGTACTTGCCCAAAGCATTAACAAAGTGGTATTCACTAGAGGATGGCTACTTTTCTTTACTTTTTTCAATCCTTTTTCTCATTTTTTTTGGGATCATTTTTAATTTTTTTTTGTATTTTCAGATTTACATCCTTCAATACTAGGCATAAAATCTTTTAAGATGCAAACTATTGGTTGGTTCCTGTAAGGGTTCACCTTCAGGCGTTGATAATTGATATGCTTCTAATCCATTTCTTGTTGTGACCACAAATGGACCTAACCAGTTAGGCTCAAAATTTCCTTTATTGTCCTGATCTAGAAGATTTTTTTTTTTCTTTAGGACAAGATCCCCTACTTGGAAAGACCGGCACTTGATCTTCTTGTTATAGCTTCATTTTATTTGGTTTTGATATACTTGCAAGTGATTAAGGGCATCAAGACAATGCTCATCCAAGAATTCTAGCTCATTTAGCCAAGATACTATATATTTTTCATCAGTGATTAGGTTTTGCAATGAGAGTCATAGTGAGGGAAGCTCAACCTCAATAGGAAAGATGGCTTCTAATCCACAGACCAAGGAGAATGGGGTTGCACCTGTAGGTGTGCATATATTGGTTTGATAGGCCCAAAGGGCGAGATTTAGCTGCAGATGCTAGTCACGACCAACTTCATTAACCATTTCCTTTGGGATTTTTAGAATGCTCTTGTTTGTAGCCTTAGCTTGACCATTGTCCTGGGGATAATACAAGGTAGAGAATAGATAATGGATGTTGAATCTTTGACATAGCTCTTTCACATCTTGATTCTTGAAGGGTGTTCTGTTGTCTGAGATAAGGGCTTGCAAAAGACCATAACGACAGATGAGACAATTCAGGATAAATTTACCAATTTTATTTCTTGTTATGTAGGTCATAGGAATGGCTTTGACACATTTGGTAAAGTATTCAGTGGTTGTTATGATGAACTTGTGGCCATTGGATGAGGTTGGAGTGATCTATCCTATGAGGTCAAGCCCCCACTATGAGAAAGGCTAAGGTGTGACCATTGGTTGCAATTTCTGAGCTGGAGCATGAATAAGATCTCCATGTTGTTGGCACTAGACACACTTTTGCATGTACTAATGGGCTTCTCTTTCCATGGTTGGCTAGTAGTACCCCATCCTCAACATTTTCTTAGCTAAAATCATACCACTAGAATGGGAACCACATATGCCATCATGTACTTTTTTTAAGGAAATCAAGGCTTCCTCTTGGTTAAGACATCGTAGTAATGTCTGCTCGATGCTTTTGTAGTATAAGGTATCACTTAGGATCATGAATCGAGATACCTTCTTAAAAAAGGTATTTTTAAGGTTGGAGGTTATATCGGATGGGAGGGTTCCTCTACTAAGGTAGGTAAATATATCATGATACCATAGGGATCCAAGACCAACGATGACACATGAAAATTCAGATTTTGAGATTTTGAAAGTTGGTATGAGAAGTTGTTCTACCAAGAATTCGCATTGAAGAACGTTGTGTGGCATGTCTAACAATGATCCAATTGTTGCCATAACATTTGTTACTCGGTTGTTCATGTGAGGAATTTTCTCAAAATTTATATCTATGAAAAGGTCCTTAATATTTTCTACCATCTTGTAATGAGTAAGCTTGTCATCGTTAGTTTGGTAGTCATCTTTGACTTGGTTGATAACTAGCTGTGAGTCCCTATAGACTTTCAACTCTTGTATTTTCCATTGAACTACTATTCTTAGATATGTGATTAGGGCTTCGTACTTAGCGATATTGTTAGTACACAAAATGGATAGCCGGTATGACTTTGGAATGCAATCACCTTGAGGAGTGATAAAAAGAATACTTGCTCTTGATCTGTGTTGGGTGAATGATCCATCAAAGTAAATTTTCCACTATTTTGTTGTATTGACAAGGAACACTGATTCATTGGGATCTTTAGATATTAAAGGGTTCGTTGCATAGATAGGTGCTTTCACCAATTGGTTTGCGATCACTTGTCCTTTGATTTCTTATGCTCCACATATTCTATGTCAAATTCAATCAAGATAATCACCCATTTTCCATGATATTTTCTTTTGATAACAAGTATTTCAATGGGTTGATCTTTGCAATAAGATTGATTTGATGCGACAACATGTAGTATCTAAACTTTCGTGAAGCAAAAACCACCACTAAGCATGCTTTCTCAATGGATGAATAGTTCATTTCATAGCCCACCAAGGTCCTACTGATGTAATAGATGGCTCTTTCCTTTCTAGTTTTATCATATTGTGCTAGAAGATCCTCTAGTGCTGCTAATGTTGCTGAGATATACATGATCAATGGCTTTTTTGGTATCGACAACATGAGCACTGGAGGTTTCAATAAGTAGTCCTTGATTTTTTGGAAAGTTTTATCACACTTCTCATCCCATTTATAAGTTATTCCTTTATGGAGAAGATGCGATAAAAGGTGAATTTTGTCTGATAGTTACACTATGAACCTTCTAATGGATTGTAGCCTTCCTTGTAACCTTCTCATCTACTTTAACGTTTATGGTGGTTCCATGTCTAGGATGGCTTTTACTTTTGCTAGATCAATTTCCATCCCTCTTTGTGATACAATGTAGCCAAGAAGCTTCCCTGATGTAACCCCAAAGACACACTTTTCGGGTTTAGTTGTACCTTATACTCTTTGAGTCTATCAAAGATGGGTCCCAATATCTCTATGTGCTCACTCCTTTTCTTTGATTTATCCAAAATATCATCCACATAGTCTTCGACTATTTTGTGGATCATGTCATGAAAGACGAGGGTCATTGCTCTTTGATAGTTTGCTCCTACATTTTTCAGCCCAAATGGCATCATGTTCCAACAATATGTTCCTCGTGGACAAGTGCATGCAGTTTTGTGTTGATCCTCCTTGGTGATCACGATTTGATTATAGCTTGAAAAACCATCCATGAGTGATAGAATTTCATGTCTAGCTATTAGATCCATGATGATGTCAATGTTAGGTAGAGGGAAATGATCCTTCAGGCATGCCTTGTTTAAATCTCTAAAATATGTGCATATTTTGATGCCCCTAGTGGGTTTGGAGATTGGTACCAGGTTGGAAACCCACTTAGGATAATCTATTGGTTGGATGAATCCAACGTCAAGAGGATTTTATAACTCAAGTTTCACCAAGAGTGTTATCTGAGGGTGCATCTTTCTTAATTTCTACTTCATTGGTTTGGCTTCAGGATAGACTGCTAAATGATGCACAACTACTTCTAGATCGATCCATGGAATATTTGTTTATGACCATGCAAATTCAGTTCTTCGCTCTTTCAAGAACATTGCTAGGTTCTTCTATTCTTCATCCAACAAGGATTTGGCATAGAAAGTGATCTTTGGTGCTTTTTCTATTCTTACATTTACTAGTGTATCCTTTTCTGCTAGAACTGCTGACTTCTATGGATGCATTGCACTGAGGGGGAGATTGAATCCATCATCCTTGGGTGCCTCAAAGAGGTTTTCACCCTTGGATGCATCCTTTATTTTTACTATTTTAAGATCAAAAAGTTCCATAGTGCACACTTTTCACTTAAAGATCTGCATGTTAGTTGCATTTTGTCCATTTTGCGACTAAAGGATTGAATCATTTCCCCATGGTATGCCCCTATGTCAGGATTTATATCAAAACTAGCCTTGTGATTTTCCCATGGTAAGTTGTCACGGAGTCCCATGAATTCTAAGATTGCTTCATCATTTTTGAATAAATCTAGAATCAGTGGTCCTTGTTGGTCCCAATCAATGAGTTGTGGGTAGACTAGGCTTATTTTAGTTGGTTGATCATTTGGAGTGAAGGATGTTGTGGATATCATGAAGAGAGAGTTATTCTCAAATAGGTCAGCAACAAAAAGGGGGAAGTCATCTAGGGTCGTGTCACAAAATGTTGGTAACCAAGAGGAAGCCTCAACTCGTTTAGCAAAAGTACCTTTCCAATAAGGGTAACCTTGCTAGTAGTACATCCTAAGCCAAGATTCTTTGGATGTTTCTTAGGAACAATGGGTTCTAGAAAACCATTGTCATTTTTTCCTAGTTTCTTGTTCTTGTTGTACCCCCAACTCTTCATTAGCTACAAGCCTTTGTTGTCATCTTCCATGGGAAGAATAAGGATAGGTCGTTCATCTTGATATAACAGTTTAGAGATATCTTCCTCATTGACATATTTTTTTAAATCCCCCCACTTGGTGAAGGTAGTAGCTTCCATCTTTACTATTTTGGTTACATTTTTGATAGGTGTGGGTTTCCCATGAGATTTGGGAGAAAGAGGTAGCTCGCCCAACATAAAATTATCCTTCATTAGTTTATAGCTTCCACAACCATAATCCTGGATCACTGCTTTGATGTTGGGAATGTTCTTCACAATGGGTGTTTTCATTTTTGAGGTAGATGCAAGGTTGGGTCAACAAATGAGGTGGAAGGTGTAGGCCCTTCATCATTTTTAGGGATTTGGGGTATTTTGAAAAACTTGGACTCAAGATTCTTGCAGTAGTAAAAAGGTTCAGGATCTCCATGGATGGTAACTTCTCTGCCCTCAAAAGGAAACTTTACACATTGGTGATAGGTGGAAGCTACAAATTTTAGGGCATGGATCCAGGGCTAGCCAAGCAAGATGTTGTAGGGGATATCAAGGTCTAACACTTGGCATGTAGTCTCTACAATGATGGGTCCCACTTAGATGGGTAGTGTGATGATGCCTTGCAATACTCGTTCTTGATCATCATATGTTTTGATGGTGGTACTCTTTGCTTTCTCAATAACATCTTCTAAATAACACAATTTCTTGATCAATCGAAGGGTGCAGATGTTCAAACTAGCACCTCCATCCACTAAGACTCTTTTAACCTTGTTCTTATGAATAGTGACCTCAAGGTGTAAAGCATAGTTATGAGATGGTTGTGATGGCAGGTCTTGTTCCGAGAAGGTAAGAAGATGATTAGTGATATGCCCTACCATAGCTTGAAACTATTATATATCAATATCCTCGAGGATGGATGATGAAGATACAAATTTCTCTAAGATTTCCATATTTGCAGGGGATAGCCTCAATAGTTCCAAGATAGAAATCTGCACGAGGGTATTCTTAAGTTGATCTAGGAGACTATACTTTCTAGGGTTTGATGTTGGTAAATTAGGTTGTACCCTAGATTGATATGGGATTCCTTGGATGGTGACCTTGCCACATCATGTGGTGACTCCACACTCTGCACTAGGCCCTTTGATGGTCACAACAGTGATGACACTATCATGGGAAGCAACTACATTGGAATAGGTATGTTGCACGTTTGTGTAATCCTTAGCTTTTCCAGTGTTGTTTCCTTTGATATGATTTGGCATAGGGTTCTTGTATATCTTAAGATCCTAGTTACTAGCTAGTACCTCAATAGATATGTCTCCATTTTCAATAAGATCTTGGATAAAATTTTTGAGCCTCGTGCAGTTCGATGTTTTGTGTCCTTTAATTTTTTGAAAGTCACAAAGATCTTTTTCATTGTACCAAGGTGGTTTATCTTGTGGTTCTTGGTAGTTTTCAAAATTGGGAAGCATGATGCTTTCAATAGGTTCTGAAAATTGTGTATATTTGCGTTTTGGATAGTTGTTTTTGTTAGGAGTTCATCGTTGTTGTGTTAATGTGTTATTAACCTGATTGTTTTGTGGTGATGTAGTTTGTTGCACATTTGGTTGAACATTAGCTATTTGACTATTATTTGGCCTAGGAGCACTTAGGACCATCTTAGCATCTACCACATGATCATTTGTTACATTTTTGTTCTTAGCCAAGACACGAGACTTGTCGTTTGGATTGGTTGATGGGTGGTTGTCTTTGTAGGATTGAGTATATACTTGTGAGATTAGATCTATCTCGATGTTAAGGGCTCTAGGGACAAGCTCATCATAAGAGGTAATGCACTGCATCTTTAAGTGGAAGGATATATCTAGATCTAGATTTTCTATGATAATCCACACTTGTTGTTCAATGAGAATTGGCCACTTTCTCTTACTAGCCCTTTGTCTCCATCATTGTAAGATACTAGCGACAGATTCTCCTTTGTTTTGTTTAAGGGTGTATAACTCTTCCAAGCTTACATCCATATCAAGATTAAATGAGAAGTGATCTATGAATTTATCGTTGATTTCTTGGAAGGTTTTGATACCTAGAGGCAACTAAGAAAACCAGTCAATGGTTGGGCCTATCAAACTTCGTGGAAAGAGGTGCATCAAATAGGATTCATTGTAGGTGACCCCCATACACATGACGTTAAACTCTTTGACATGGTCCATAGGGATTCCTCTCCCTTTATATTTATTGAATTTGGGGACTTCAAAATCAAGAGGGAATGGTACCATTGTGATGTTTCGATCGAATGGATATGGGCATAGGTTCTATGTATGAGTCTTCTTCATCTTTCCCATTCAGAGATCTTGCATTTCTTGGGTCAATGCCTTAAGTTGCGATGTCACATCATCTTGTGGGTTTGGTGGAGGAACATACGATGCATATTGTGGGATGGAGGATGGATTATATGTGGGATTCTGATATGATGGGGTGTTGTATGATGTGTATGGTGGTGTAGGATATTGCGAAGGCGATTGTGGTGTAGGCATATATGTCCCTAACATGTTTTTATTCATGATGTTTTGTTGAGGGTTATAGTAGGAACCTTGTTGTTGTCGGGCATACTATTGAGATAGTAAGGCTTTCTATTGTTGTTGGGCCACAAGGGCTTGTTGTTGTTGGACTGTTAAGGCTGCTTGGTGTGCTTGATGTTGTTGTTGACCCATGAGGGCTTGCTTCTATTTTTGTGTTGCTAAGGCTGTTTGTTGTGCTACTAAGGATGCTTGTTGTTGTTGTTGTGCTACTAGGGCTGCTTGTTGTTATTGTTTCTATTGGATGACTTGTTGATAAGCCTGTTGTACTTGTTTTAAATCCAAGGCATGTGCTTGTAATGTAGGATCAATTGGTTGTTGAGACATCTGCGATGGTTTTTGGATGTTGATGTTTTGTGTAGGTAGTGGGTTGCTGATGAGTGGTTGGGGATTCCCTTGGTTTAACATTCCTTGTAAGATGGTGGATTAGGATGGAGGAATGTAAGTTTGAGGTCCCATTTGATTTTGCATGATGAGAGGGACCATGGGGAAAGATGATGATGGTGCCATTAGGTATTGCGATGTCAATGGCATATTAGGACCTTCAGTCCATTAATTGAAAGGATTCCCTTGATCAATGTTCTAGGGATTTCCTTGTGTTTGGGATGTGGTCAAGGTATTACCTTGGTTTATGGGGTTCGTGACCAAGGGGTTGTTTTGAGTGGGTTGATGATGATTGGGATGGATGTGTTTTTTGAAACCAATGGTGTAGATGAACCAATTGGGGGGTTGGCTAAAGATGTCCCTATTTGCATTAAGGGTTGACTTTGCATTAGGGTGTTGGCATGCTCTTGTTGGTTTATTTGAGATGCTTGACCTATACTACCTTGTGTGATGTTAGGCACACTTGTGGTACTTGTGGGGGTGGATGAGGATGGGTACCCTTGATATATTGAGGTAGTCATGTATTCATGAAGTGTAAGTGGTCTATGTTGATGTAGAGGATTCTCAGGAATGGGGAGATCACCAAATGTTGGTGTCCAAGTGGTAGTTTGTGAAGGATTTTTGTTAAGGGTACCCACAAGTGTGTTACTTTCAAATGAAAGAGTATGGCCAAATTCCTTAGCAAGACCAGTTGCAATACTAGGAATGGGTGTTTGATTTAGCCCTAGTGATGGAGTTATTTTCATGGTGGATGTTTAGTTAAGCCTTTTGCCAATGATTGTGCAACCAAAGATGGGGAAATCAGAGCTATGTTTTCTAAGGCTTGATGTTCTTGTTTTTACTTCATGATTTCCTCCATAGTAGGTCCAAATGGGTTATTTATAAGGTCTTCTATCTCATATGGTCTTGATGGAGACAAGGTTTGTTGTGATGGGGTAACCTGACTTCTTGGATCAAATTCTTAAGGATTGGGATCACTTGAGGTGAATTTGACTTTGGTTTTATCCATGATTCTCTTGTGTTGTGATCTTGTCTTTACCATAATTTTTTGGTCACCTATGGGAGAATTGTGTTGAGATTTGTAATGTTTAAACTCTCTAGCTAACTCAAATCTTAGTAAAAGGGTCGCTCTAAGTATTTTTGAAGCAATGATGGTAATGGGAGATTAAAAGGTGGATGATGTGGAAAGTGATCTTCACAAACTTTTTGGGACAACAATTTTGACTTCTAAAGAGTTTGATGTTTGATATTTGGATAAAGGATGTTAATGAACTTGTGAATCTTTAGGGTAGATTTGTGACCTTCAAGATAAATGAGTTCAACGATGATAACTAACTTAACCAAATACATGGAAAAGGATTCATTGCACATACAAAGTAGTTAAGTTATGGATTGGTGTTGATAGATGTCTAAGTCCAAAGTGTTGGCAGGTTTGAAATTTTTGCAAAGTTTGGTGAAGTGAAGTTTGGATTTTGATAAGAGGTGTATGAAATGTTTGACCCAATGTTGACCTAGAGTGAACCTTTGTTTTCCAAGACCAAGGTAGTGAGAAAGATGCTTGACTCTAGAAGTAACTCAATCCAAAAGATCAATTTTGACTCAAATGATGGATTCATATTGGACATACATGTATTGATCATTCATTGAAACACGTCTATAAAAATTCCTTACCAAAATGTTCCTGTTGTGGTAGAGATTCACAAGATGTTTCTTGATGGAATTTTGACTATGATTCCTAAGTTTGAAGTGCCGACATGTAGATCTTCTCTTAGGGATTATTATTTTGTGAGAGATCATTTAGAGAAGCACAAGAGGATATTTATTTCCATATAGGAGGTGGTAATATGTGCCTTTCGACCACAATATCGGCTTGTTCCTCTTGTTCGTCTAAGATGTATGTTGTGTTTCTCCACTAGCTTGGTGTTTCCTTTATTTCAAAAGTGAAGCTCCTTAAACTACTAATTATATATGTTTGTTCTCCTTCAATTAGTTCAAAGTTTGGTTGAATGATAGCGGGCGTAAGGTTTGGTTGTTCAACCAGAGCAATCAAACGCCAAATGGTCATGTGGGGTTCAATTTCTCAATTTATCTTGCTTAAACGAGTCTCTTTTTACCACAAAGACTTTGTCTTGCTTAAGTTTCAAACTAAATGTCTATGTCAAAAAACATCATCAATTTCACAAAGTCCATTTTGTGAAAAAGGATGTTCAAGTTAGGGGCATAGTTACTTAGGATAACTTTAGGAAGTATGGATTGAGATGTAAACCAAAATATTTAGAAGTCTCTAAGAATAAATCCTTAGGACAAGCATCAATATCAAGGTTTTGTCAAAGGGTATCCATACTTAGACCAAAGGGTTTGAAATTTTTAAAAGACTTGTTGATGTTTGCTTATAATTGTTTTGGAACCAAGCAAGTGTCAAACTAACTCACAAGCATTTAAAATCCTAGGTAGAGCAGGTACATATTTCTTAGTAGGCTTACCATCATCAAAAGAGACATGATTAATCTGTGAAGATGAAATGGAAAAATAGGATATGTCAAGGAAATGTAACGTCTTGACACACCAATCAAAGGAGTACCTTCCCCATTTTCTTTATTTCCTCAATCAAAAATTGGACATGGTAAGTAACTTCTTGGAGTGGTGCTACTCCAATGCACTACCTTAAAATATGTTTCAGAATTGGACTTGGTTAGCAACTACAAACAAGGATTTTAATGACCATATTCAAGATAAACTGGTGTCATACATGCGATGATTCAATCAATTAAGAGGCCTTCCAACCCTTAGAAATATCTAAGGGTTTTAATGCATCACAAGGATACTAGGGAGAAATTTGTTGGTATGGGACAACCAAAACCAACCAGTTAATGAATTTAGTCACAACCGATTATTTATATAGCAGACTGAAATGAAAGCACCCCTTGGGTCGCTCCCTCTCACAAGTTGGGAGGTAGGCCCTCTAAAGGTAACACATGTTTGAAATGTAAAATTCTTTTCATCACCCAAGATTGCCAATAGGTGCAAGGGGAGAGGATAAGTGCTTCCAAAAAGAAAGGGTATACTTGCATGTTTCTCTTCATCCAAGATCACATGAAGTGAAAGGGGATTGGATATGCACAACAAGCATACTTAAGCAATTTAGACATGTGTTCATTTTAATCCATCATAACAAAATAAGTTTGTTTTAAGCACCAATTTGAAGTGTTGGGATTGTATGTTCAATTTTAAACCAACAAGCATAATGATGTGAGGGTTCATTTTTAACCAAGTTGAATGTTTATTTTAAATCCCAAAAATAAATCTAGTTTGGTCCTAAAGTGTGAAATAAAGCATCATAAATGGGTTATAATTACCCCATAAGTATTGAAACACTTGTTACAATTATAAAATTAAATGATGATATGCTCCTTCACTTTGAGTGTTAAAAAATTATCTTAGTGTCATTATTTTAAATGTGCAGTAACAAAATTTAATATGCATCACTAAATTAATTATGTGTTGCTAAAATAAAAAAATCAAGTGCATTGTTGTATAGCGACGCATTATCAAATGTGTCGACAAATCTTCAATAGCGTCGCTAAACTTGAAAGCACAAGAAAAATGAAGATTTAACAAGAAATTCATTAGATTGGTTAGTTTGTGCCCTCCTTCTAGTGCCAAAATGGTGACCAACGAATGTAGTATAGGCTGAATACACTTGATCCATGGGGATTCAAAGTATAATTAAGCCACTATACTTCAATCCCAATAAAATCATTCAATACAAGCTAAATTAAGAATCCATTAAAACTAACATATTAAAATACGAAAGCTTCATAAAACACCTATTCTAATCCATTGAAACTTATCCTGTTGGGGGAGTAGTGTCAAATTGATGTGGAATGGCAACCCCTTGGATAATGAGCTTGTTTCAATCGATTCTATTGAAGAGAATCGACGAAATCGATGGGAGATGTGTATGAAAACATTACTTGAAAGCTATTTTAACATGATAAATGCTATTTTAACATGATCTATGCTAAGATGATTGATATTGGTGTATGCAAAGCTATTCTAAATGGAGTTTAAGCTCAAAAGATTAAAACCCTAATTACAAAATATGCTAAATGGATGCATCTATGTTACCATGGAAGCCATTAATGGAAGCTAAGCTAATATGATGCAAGAAATTAACCTAAAATTCCTTTTAAAACATAAAACATGAGTGCAAGATGAGAATAATTTTAACAACATAAGTTTTCTCTTAAAAAATGGATCCCTATTCAATAGATGCAAGCTCTATTTATAGAATAGGAAAAATGAAACTAATGATCAAGATCAAAAGGATTAATCAATGGTCAAAATGGAAGGAAGATGG
The DNA here is from genome assembly GCA_007258455.2 of Sequoia sempervirens. NCBI lineage: Eukaryota > Viridiplantae > Streptophyta > Pinopsida > Cupressales > Cupressaceae > Sequoia > Sequoia sempervirens. Next base: position 45,927 of record VDFB02381037.1, on the reverse strand, counting down.
AGGCATGGATGATGGATTCCCATCAAGGGTTGATGATGCAAGATGATATTTAATCAAGGTCTTACTTTCATCCAAACAAACACACTTTCAAAACTTGCACAAGAAGCTTTGTTGAAAGTTTGTTGCAAAAAAGGATTATTCCCTTTTTCAAATGAGTGAAGAAAAATAATATTCTCAAAGAATATCCCCATGGTTGAGGAAAATTAGATATTTAGTTAATTAAAACCAAATTAAATTGTGCAAAGGAGAAGGAGTATTCCATGGGAATATTCTTTTTGGAGGAATGTGCAAAGGAGGAATATTTCCAAAGAATATTCCCTTGCAAGTGGGAGGATTAGATTTAATTAGTAATTTGATAATTAAACAATATTTCAATTATGCAAATTAGGGGATTTAAATGATATTCACTAAATAATTAATTTATTTAATTCAAAGGGGAAGTGATATGATATTTAATTAAACAACCTAGGTTTATTTAATTAGATAAGAGGACTTAGGGATTAAATTAGATAATTTGATTTATCCAATTTAATAGGATGAAATGTTAGCATGAAAGGGGTGAATTAACCTAATTAGATCAATTAGGTAAATAGATGAAAATGATGTGATTAATTAAACAACTAGGCTAATTTAATTAATTAAGCAAAAAGATAATGGGTTTTAGTATGAAATGATGCTAATATGTCTGATTCAAGTGCATGATATCATTTAGGAAATTTTTAAGTGTCTACAAGACATATGCACATGCACATAAATATACATGTATATGTATGCAAATATACACATACAAATACATACATATATTCACTTTTAAAAAAAAAAATTACCTGAAGCATTTGCATACATATATTTGTGTATGTAGCAGTTAAAAAATGGATTGTGGGAGATATTATGAATCCAAGGCCCAAAAATGTAGCATAATTTTTTTTCAAAATAAGGTTATTCAACTCGACCTTCTATAGAGGAGGAAATTCACTTCCCTCAAGATGACGAGATCTCAAGGAGAAAAATTTCTTTCCCCTACCTCAGTTGACACAACTCAAGTGAACTGGGATAGGAGAGTGAATTTTAATGAAGTGTATAAATTATTCAAAACTTTTAGATATTAGAAATTGATAAGATAGGGTATAAAGGCCTCTTGGACAGCTCAACGAGCTCTCTACCTAGGACAAAATTGCAGCTATTAGACAACAACACAACTATTAGACAACAACATGGCTGCATTGTAGTCCTATATGGACCAAAAATTGGAGATATCATAAAAAGACACATGAATACTCTGTGTGAGATTTTAGATGCACAAAAAATTAAAATGAAATGAGCAATACCAAATTAAAGGTGCTAAAATATATTAAATGAGAATGAAACAAAAGCAAAGTAGAAAGGTTCAAGATTGCATCAGGAATATCTGAGGGCGTTCGAGTTCATTTCAAGAGATCCTTCCACTTGCACCTAGACACACATAAGACCAAAGAGAGATGTCGGGGTGGTTGTTTAGGAGTTTTCCTCAGTCAAACCCCCGTATTGATGTTTCCACCTCCATGGAAAACCTTAGACAAGATGATAAAAATAATAATAGACATGAAAAAGATAAAGAAGACCATATGTCGATCAAAGATAGAGATAAAATGATTAAAAAAAAGATTCCTAAGGAGCCACCCCATACGAGCACCAAAAGAAAATCTCATTGGTGCGAGAAAGGAGAAACAAGAAATCTCCAAGGTGATAGCAACTTCCTAAGAAGAACTAGTGTTGCAACAATGGAGCTTCCTTTGAAAACTATAGATGAGTCCATTGTGAAATATGTGTGTAGCAAGATGGAGAAAGCTAGCACTTTCTCAAGAAAATTGTCTAGAAAAATGGAGAAGAAATAGTTGTATTTGTGTTTCCAAGAGCAAGAGAGCAAGAATGGAGAAGTTCAAGCATGTATAATGAAGATTGAATCAAGATTGAATGAGCTTTGATGAGATTGAATGAATTCTTTGCAAAAGAGAGGAAATTTTTGGTTCAAACAACCAGCCCAAGTGATTCCCAACGTGACTGCAAGTTGGCAGAGGCATTACATTTCCAAAACATGGCAAGTGTAATGTCTCAATGACCAACTTAGTCACAATTTTTTGTGGAACACTAGTGCGGTGTGCGAATGTCTTTGTGGTGCACATTGGTCCATGGAAAATTGGACTTAACAATTGAGGGAAGGGGCGTGCTAGGTGGTGAAAAATGGTTTAGGATGAGAGAGAGCATAATTATCTTAGTCTTTCCAAAGATGAAGGTGTATGGAATGTGAAATTGCATGGGGTGCAATTTTTAACATTACATTTCCCCCCCTACTTTAGTGAGCATATGTACCCATAAAAAGGGAGAGAGTGTGATAGGCTGTCATTAAGTCCCATTACTTTAGAAGATAAAATTCAATATGTTGATCGGGTAGTGTTCAAGGGAGTTTGCAATAGAAGAAGACTTGACTATCTCCCTTAGATTTTCTAACTTTTTAGAGCAGCTAATGTTTATTCTAACCTAAGGCCGTCTAACTATTAAGCTGTAAAGTAGTTTATCCTAAAGAAAACTTGAAATATTTAAACTAAAAAGCATAGGAAAACTAACTTAGAAAGCATGATAACTAAATTAGAAAGTACATAAATGATTAAATTAAAGAGCTAGTAAACTACGAAAGTAGAAAAATTTATAAATAATCCATGAAACATTTTTTTTTAACAGTAAAGATTCTAATAGTTAACAACAAGAAACTACGGAAATGAAAGACAATGAGTGCTTTAGAACTTCAGACACAACAATAACAAACCCAATAATTCCCTACAAAATAACTGTTCATACAGTAAAAGCAACATAAAGAAAATTACTTATCTATTTAAGCTATCTTCCCTCGAGTGGCCAGCTCGTGGGTTATTACGTTCTTTCTCAGATCACATACACAACTAATTCATAAACTCTTTCATTAAGCATAATTTTCATCCATAACTCACAACTCAAAAGTTTTTACATAATAATCTCTTTATTCATAAACTCAAAAAACAAGTTGACAACATAACATTACTATTTCGCGTGCTATCTTTTGCTTCTGGAGATTACATCTTTTATAGAAAACTTCTAACTAAATCCTATATTTTAGATGGTACAGATAACCATTGAAAAAGTCTATAACAGATTTACAAACAACTTTTATGTCTTTAAAATCCATTACATAAGTATTAAAGAGGCTCAAGTCGAGCCATGAAGTTTTTGACTTAAAAACATAACATAAATTGAGACTTAAAAGCAACTATATCTTCGGTCCATCATCCTAAAGTTCTGGAGTATGTTTCCAATGCACACCTTCAACTTGTTCTAGAGTAGGTGTTGGCTAAATGCTTCTAGCTACAACTCGATGACCGATTATTATCCTACAAAATACTTAAAACAACCCATTAAATATGTATTGGAAAAATACTTTCAATAAATCATAAGAAATAAAGTTTGTACAATTTCTCCTTAGAAGACAAGCAATTATTTCTCCTAAAGTTTAATTAATTGGCAGAGGATAGGAATTTTGCATATATGGAATAGGCCTTTATTATATTATTATGATGAGGTTATTTTTACCTCATCAGAGTGTTATACCGAAGATGTGTAGGGGAAGTAAAGTCTTCTATCCACACAAAGTTTCCTTCAAGGAAGAGACCTGAGTCAATCCTACATAGAATGATTAAGTTGTATCACCAAAAACATGTTAGCTATAAGCAAACATACTAGGAAAAAATTAGATCTATTTTAAAGACATCAAAGATTATATAGATAGAAGATGATGTTGATATGTATGAGTAGCAAGCTATGTTATGCTAGGGACCATATGACAATCCAATCAGCCTGTGACTGCTAAAAACTGCATTGTAGGAAATCCACAAAAAAGAAACATATACAATCATAAAGATAGAATCTAGTGGGCTACCCCATGCTAGATGATAGATAAGATAGTTAAATTTAGACATGATTTGAAAAGAGACATGTGATAGTTAAATTTAGACATGATTTGAAAAGAGACATGTGATGACAGATCTATAATAAGAATGTGATAGTCCCTACCCTTGTATTACACAAAGGAACATAAATTGTTCAGGGTCCTATCATAATAGAGACATAATAGAGAGAGATAGGGGGATCTAGATATTCAAGGTTAGTATGATTCATATCAATAACATCTGTATACAACTACATATGAATCGTCATCATATTCCCAAATATTTTGGATCGTGAAGAAGGAATATATGAAAATAAAAATAAAAATTTGGGTCAACATGGAAGAAGGCCTAAATACCCCCAATACTTTACATTATCCCTAAATTTCAAAAATCAAGAAATGAAAAAGAGAAGAATGATACAAATGGAAGAAGTGCACGGCACATCATTCGCCTTGTATTCAAGTACATACGAGGGTATCTTGGGTCCTCCAAGAATGACTACAACATATACATACAAGTACAAGGGAATATAGGCAAAAAAGCAAAATTTAATCTAAAGACATGAAAGATACTACTTTAGTCAATTATGTCCAACAAGTCATCCTCCTTCCAATCTAGATTATAGGGGGAAGGAGGGCGAGATCGCAATGGAACAATGGCCAAGGTGATACTAGGTGTCTCACCTAGGGATGTGGCTGCTTCAATATTCCCATCTACTAGTTCCTGCAAGTCAAATGTTGACTTTGTGAAAGTAGTTGAAAATACCAAAATATCCTCGAAAGAGTCAAACATACACTTCTTTGGAGAGGAGTGTAGTGACTCGACTGTAGGTTGTGAGAGAGTAAGAGCCTTAGTGAGAACCTTTGGAAGAGTAGTGACAAGCTTTGGTGAAGAAGGGGTATCCTTAATGATAAGGAAAAAAGAAGAAAGAGAAGTAGAAGGATTAGACTTCTTGTGGCGGGACTTAGGGATAAGGTCTTGCTCAAGCTTACACTTGGATGACAAGTTAGGGTGTTGAGATGCAGGAGGAGCAAATAGGACCACACTAGATATGACCTTTGTGTGAGGCATATCTATGGGTTGTGCAAGTCGAGGAACATTAGGTAAAGAGGTGAGGAGTGATAGTTCCAAAGAAGGCACGATGAATACCTACACCCTCTTAGGATGAGGTTCATCCATGTCTCTTGAAGAGACCGGAAGAAAGATAGAATTAGGAACAAAAAGAGAAGAAGATAGAGGAATTGAGATAGAAGATTTATTCGCACCCTTTTGCATGACATTCACTATCACATGTCGGTGATGTTTACACTCTCACACAAGCTAGTTCCAACAGTGATGAGGACTAGGAATAAGAACTTGGGGAGGTATCAGGATGATAGATGAATTCACCTTCATAACCGTTACTAGTAGAAGGATAGGCTCCACATGAGAGACCATAGAGGTTAGGGGTGCAAAATCCTTAACCTCAATTGTGGATACCTTTTCTCATCTTGCACTTTAGATAGGGGAGGAACATGAGGGACTCTTAAGGGTCGAGATGTCAAAACCACACATAAAGGACCAAAAATAGAGGATTTCTCACCCTTATTGTATATAGTAGGGTGAAAGATATCATGAAGAATAGGGAGTTCGAAAACACAGGGTTTCAACTTTGTCAACATAGGGGCCTTTCCTTTTCTTGTGCTAGGCATAGTTGAAGGAATGAAAGGCACTGCTAGAGATTGCAAGGTCTTGGAAGATTGAGAAGGTCTACTTAAGGGAGTGCGCTTGTCTTTAGCCCTCAACAAAGAAGGCTTAGAAGATAAAGACGTTGCTACACAAGATTAGACTAAGAGGGGATCGGAGAAGAAAAGGAGGAGGTGGACCAAACCAGGTGTTGAGCTCCCAATCTTGCATCTATAATACAATTTGTATAATAAGTTACCATAGGGCAATGAGTGATCCCGCAATAGTGGTTTACACTTTTTGGGACATTTTGATTTTTGTTGAAATCACATATTTTTAGAAAATATGATGATTTAAGCCTTAAAAAGTTCCATTTAAAGGATTCCAATTGAAGAGGGTTTGATCAAACCACCTTAGATCAAACCCCCTTGGATAGAACCCCACTAGTTTTAAACCATACCTATAATATAGTCTCCTTTACACCTATCAAAATGCTAATAAAAAACCACTTTTGATTTACCTTTTGGGGGATCAAATGAATTCTATTTTTTTATTTTTTTATAAGTGTGTAGTCCTTATTATAAGGTTCACAAAAATTATAATTTTAAATATATTTAATTTTATTATTATATTTATTTTTTATTTCTTGTGAATCTAGGTTTTTCATCGAAAATCAAGCTCTATGTTTTGCACATGTGGAAAATAAGCAGATTATCAATTTTTTTTTTTGAAAAATATCAGTGCACTAGATATTGATGTCCTTGATGCAACAAAAAAAATAAAATTGAATTTTGATACATACAAACAAATTTATGTTTTAGCCAGTAAATCATGTCTAAATTGTAACTCGTTTGACTTTGATACTTAATTAAGAAAAAAATATTCAGTGAAATGCTATGAAACCAATTCCATGCACTAGATATCATAGTTATGAGTCTAAATTAAAAAAAAAAAAAAATTTATCCTTCATAGAAAAAGGTTATGTGTTAGCCAGTAACATCACTCTTTAAAATGGTGTTTACTGTTAAAAACTAGTTTTCGAAGGAGATGGAAAAAGAAGTGCAATCTGATTCAAAATTTTTTGAAAAAAATATATTTAGAATCTATAGACAAAATGTCACAAATCACTAGTTTGCATCATCTTCAAATTCCTCACGGTTTAGTCGCTATAGGTGCCCGAAAGTGAAGATTTAGTTAAAAAAATCAGTTCAATGTCCAGTTTGGCCAAAAATTGTAAACTAGTATTGTGGGATCACCCCAACATGGGTCCCACCAGAGCAAGCCAAAAGTGGTTGAGAGAGAAACCCCCACGTGACACTAGTGGTTTGTACCCAATGTCCTAGATAGTTTGCATTGTGCCCTCGTGAGGAGATTTTAGACATTTATAGACAATCGAAGCAACTACATTCATGGAAACTAGCCACGAAATGCCTAGCTTCACCCTAAACAAGTTAGACTCTAGTATCATGAAAAATGTCTTAGAGATAGATTTAAGTCCAACAAGGAATGATAGAGAAATGGATCCCAAAGGGGAGAGATAAAAACCATCATATGTACGAATGGTAGTCTTGCACTTGTTATACCTCACCCTATGCAAACCATTAATGAAGAGTGTCTCCTCAGTGACAATATTGACCCTACTGGTAGGGTCAACCATAACACCTATGATGAAATTAGCATTGACCTAAGCGAGAAAGTAGAGGGGAGTATACTCTCAATGGTAGGGTAGATCATTAGGCGTAAAAGATATATCATGTATCTTATCCTTTTGAATTGGAAGGGAGATTGGAGTGATAGACACCATATTTACATACATGACATCATCAGATGGCATAGAAGAAGAGGAAGTAGTAATGAAACTGGAAGAATGATATGGAAAGGGATCTATGTAGATCTATAACTGGTTGTTGGGTTTAGCAAAAAGTTTATTAGGATTCTACTTTTTACTGTTGAGGTGGTTATTACCATTATCTATGTGGTCCTAAATCATGTGTCTTAGGCACACACAAAACTCAATATCATGTCTGAGTGCTTAATGGTACTGGCAGAATTTAGATGCATCATACCAACTAGGATATGGCTTGTTGTCAAGTAGCAGTCAAATTTCTAGGAGGGTGATTAAGTGATATTTTAATAGTTTTTGGAGTACACTCGAGTTAGAATCAAATAGCTTTGTAAAGACTCGATTACATTGTGACCCAAGCATATTATTTTCACTTGCTTGAGGGACAACTACTACATTAGCTACTGCCTTCTTTCTTTTCGACCCTCCAGAAGTAGGCGCAACCCCAAAACCATTAGGACATGAGGATGAGGTCGAAGCCCCATACTAAGCTAATGTATGTTGATAGTCTCTTAGTGCAATACACAAATAGACAAGGGAAGGATATTTTATTAGGGAAACTCACTCCCTAATGTCGGCTAAAGACTACCTATGAACATCCTCTGGATGTCATGGTCAGGAAGGGTATAGGGGATTTAGGAAGAAATGGATTGATAATGATAAATGAAATCAGTTAGCTTCTCATCTGCTTGTTGCTTACAATGGACAAGGTCAGTGATGGTGACCTTAGAGCTAATGTTCACTTGGAATCATTGCAAGAATTGATTTATAAGTTGGTCAAAGGAAATATAGAATTGTCAGTTAGCAAGCAAAACAACTCCAATGTGGTCTCCTTAAGGGATTGCAGGAATGATTTCACTAGAAAATGGTCCTAATGGGGGAAGTCACTACATAGAGTAGTAAAGGAAGTGACATGTTTCTATGGGTGTCCCTTATTGTTGTACTTTTCAAAATTTGGTACCTCGATAATTCAGGGTATGAGAGCATTTAAGATATTTAAAGCGAGAGGACTATGATAGTAGTATGGAGTAAAGAGTGGATTGAGTGAAAAAATTGTTTAGGTTAGCAAGTTGGGATTACATCTGACCCATATTTTACAACAAGGTGTTCAAGATGAGGTTGAGTGGTGGAGGATGATTAGCCATGGTGGAAAAGATTGGAGGCATGGATCTAAGGGGAGGAGGAATATTATACCCTAAAGGAGTGTGAGATACATTAATTCTAGGATTAACGAGGGGCATAAACACAAATTTTGTATTATCAACAAAAGTCATGGGAGGTATAGAAGGATTAGTATCCACCATATGCACAGATACCTCAGACATCAGAAGATTCAACTAAGTACTAGTGACATTTGATTGGGTATCATGAGGCTGACTCAAGACTGACATGTATGAAGGTACATGAGTCTTGACTATATTGGTTAATGTACGAAGCAACTCAAGGCTTTTGCAATTTGAGATAAGTAAGTTTCTCATATTACTCACAATAGGATCAACTTGAGTATATAGGTTACCATGATTTAGGAAATATTCAAATTCTTTAAGGCTTTCCTCCCATGATTGAACTTGCTCAAAGGGGACCCTAAGATCAGTTTCATAATCTTTGGAGGATGGAGATCCTATAGGAGAATTTGAAGGAGATAGACCACCAAATGCTGGCTGAGAGCCAAAAGGGTTGGTATTTATAAAAATATTTGACCTATTCTAGTAGGAATATACCTGTCTAGGGTAATGGTAGGTCTCAAGATTCTTCTCACTACGTGTCCAAAGGTAGTAGATTGGGTTGTAAAGCTCATAAAGCAACACTTACAACGCCCATTCCTACCAACTCCAAGAAACAAGAGGAGTCAAGATGAGATGAAGATTTTTATGATTTTTTTTTAAATGACCAAGATTTTGCAAGGTGAGTTCATGTCGGGTTCACCAAAATGTAGAGGAAATTTTCCACCCTCACGATGAAGAGACCTCAAGGGGAAAAATTTCTTTCCCCTATCTTAGTTGACATGACTCAAGTGAACTAGGATAGGAGTGTGAATTTTAATGAAGTATATAAATTACTTAGAACTTTTAGATATTAAAAACTAATAGGAAAGAGTATAAAGGTCTCCTGGACAAATCGACGAGCTCTCTGCCTAGGATGGAAACCCAACTGTTGCGCAACAACATGACTATCTGACAACAATGTGGTCACATTGTAGTCCTAGATGAACAAAAAACTAGAGACGTCACAAAAAGACACATAAATGCTTTATGCGAGTTTTTGGATGTACAAAAATGTAAAATGAAATGAATGTACAAAATTAAAGGTGTTGAAATATATTAAATGGGAATGAAGTAAAAGAAAAGTGGAAATGTTCAAGATTGCACCAAGAATATCTGAGGGTGTTCAAGTTCATTTTGAGAGATCCTTCCACCTACACTTACACACATAAGGCCAAAGAGAGATGTTGGGGTGGTTGTTTGGGATTTTGCCTCAATCAAACACCCATATTGGTGTGTTTTCACTTGCACAAACAACATTAGACAAGATAAAAATAATATAATAGACATGAAAAAGATAAAGAAGACCATATGCTACTCAAAGATAGAGATAAAATGCTTAAAAAAAAGATTCTTGAAGAGTCACCTCGTAAGAGCTCCAAAAGTGAAGCTTGTTGGTGCAATGAGGGAGCAACAAGAAATCTCCAAGATGACAAATTCCCAAGAAGAAGAACCAGTGCTGCAATAATGGAGCTTTCTTTGAAAGTTGTAGATGAGCCCATTGTGAGATACAAGTGTAGCGAGATAGAGAAAGCTAACACTTGCTTAAGAAAATGGTATAGAAAAATGGAGAAGAAAGAGTTGTATCTATGTTTTGGAGAGCAATAGAACATGAATGGAGAAGTTCAAGCATGTAGAATGAAGATTGATTCAAGATTGAATGAGATTGAATGAATTCTTTGCAAAAGAGTGGGAATTTTTGGTCCTAACAACGAACTCGAGCAGTTCTTGATGCGACTGTAGGCTAGCAAAGGTTACACTACCAAAACATGGTAGGTTTAATGTCTTAATGATCAACTTATTCACAAATTTTCACAGGATGCTAATGTAGTACGCGCACGCCTCTACAATGTGCATTGGTTCGTGAAAAATTTGGACTTAGTAGTCAAGGGAAGGGGCATGCTAGGTGGTAAGAAATGGTTTTAAGTCGAGGGAGAGCATAATTATCTTAGTCTATCCAAAGAGGAAGGCGTATGGAATGTGAAATTGCATGGGGTGAAATTTTCAACATTACACCTTCAAATCAATGTGAGGGATAAGCAAAAAAATAGGTGGGAAAAACGAGTCACAAATAAAGATAACTCTTTGGGAGGAAAATAATTAAAATTATAGATCAGCTCCACAAAATTGTCCCACCATCAACAGATTCTTGGGAAATAAATTCAACCACAGTAGCATAAAAAGATGGATTAAGGAAAATTGGAAGGCTATGTGGACGATGATGTTCTTGCCAAAGGGCTTCTTTATCACAATATTTGAATGGGAAGAAGATACAGATGAAATTATTAAAAAAAAGGTAAATGGACAATGGACAATGAATACAAAATCTAATAAATTTCATAATGAAATGTTACAAACTATCATAAAGTGAACAACATAATACAATGAGATCCTTGCCTATGTTTAAGACAAGGAGGAAGGTGGAAGGTAGGATTAGTGGAACACTTGGGACAAGTGTGAGGACATGTGTAAAGCCCCTATTAGGTGATACACAAATATAAAGAACCTCTAAGTGAGCTTAAGTGTAGTGTGAATAGTTCTACTAGGTAAAAGTAAACTAGGTAGGACAACTACTTTTCACACTAACTTTATCAACCTTAAATCCATTTTTTTAAAAATACTAAATAAAATTTCAAGAGAGAGAGAGGACTATTATATTGGGTAGAGGGTGGTCATAAAGCACAAAAAAATCATCATATCTTCTTAGATAATCATGTTAATAAACAAGTATTATCACAAGTACTAAAGGAATTCCATGCTACAACCAAGCCATATCATAATAAAGAAGGAAAATTCAGTCACCGTGGGATAACTAGCTAGGTAGTTGACATGACACCTAGAAAAATAGAGATTACTATATACAAAGAATGGAATTCATAAGCCCAAGGATGGTAGGCAACTTATCCTACTATTCTCCTATACCAACAATTGAAGAAGACCATTATCATGAGAACACTATCTTACTAGAGCTTGAAACAATTGGAATGTTACCAAACCTTGTTATGATCAAAAGGATAATCATAATATATGTTGGCATGGTCATAAGTGTTAAGAATTTGTCAATACAACCAATGTTAGACCATAGACCTAGAATTCCATTGAAGAAAAAAGAGTATCTCATATTGTGTTTATCTTGTAAGGGATCCTTCAATAACTAATATAAGTGGTTGGTTGGATGTTATATGAGGATGCAATGCTAATAATTCTACATGAGTATGAGGTACATTGAAAAGAGAGTTGTGGTGATTCCAATAGAATGGTTAGGAGATAAGAAAATAAATAGGATAGGGTTGCTAACAACACCAAATTTTTCTAGAGATGAGAGGAGAAGAACATGATAAAGGAGAGATGGTAGATAATGATGTTGCGATCATATTTCATAGACTTGTAACTAAAAAAACTAATCTAGACTTTGAATGAATGATGCATTTGTGTTGATTTAGTTTTGAAATGTATACTATATGAAGAATTTGATGTTTTTTTTTAATTGTAGATGGAAGAGAGCTTATTAAGGAAAATTGTTGCATAATTTCTATGGATCTTGAAGCTCCTTGTTGTTGTGCATGAAAATAAAAACGAGGCATTATCAGGAGGGAAAAATAAAATTTTGAAAAGACAAAAGGAAGAGTCATCTTGAGGTTGCAAGAGGAAGTCCTAATTGAGATTGTCAAAATCATATTGCTACTATTATATTGTTGCAAATGAGTTGTTTTTCTGTTAAAGGTGAAAATTTAGTATTTTGATGAAGGTAAATGATTTAGGCATCATGTGGAGACTTCTCTAAAACTAACTATGCATTTTCAATGAAGAAGAGTCTAGAAACTATTTTATCATTAGCTAAGTGAAAGAGAAAAGATTGTCAAGAGATAAAGTCAAAACTGCTTTGAAACCTATGTTCCCACTCCTCTTAAGTGTTGTTTTGCCTCTTAAGAGGGTAAAAGTACAAAACTGTGACACACTTTTATAAAAGAAATGGCCAACACAAATACAATTTCAACTTCAACCACCTAAAAGTGATATTTATTTTTTGAATTTTAAATGATGTAAACTAATGAAATATATAAATCTTAATGTAGTTTATCTTTATAACTTCTTAATTTTTTAATTTAAAAAAAAATCATTTGAATATATTTTTTCATAATTCTAAGAGAAGAATTTTAATTGTTAATTTTTTTAAAATAAATTTGAGGTAAATGGGATGTCACAAAAAAAGTGAATTTTTTTCCCTGATTTTTTCCCACATAGATGACTTGAATATGAAGTGTATGGAAAAAAGTTAATTTTCGATGAATATTTATTTTTTAATAATTTTAAAAGTCAAAATTAATCAAAATGACATAGCTTTCATGGGACATCAATTTTACATAATTTTTTTTATCATTTTAAAAAAAAATAGCCTCTTGAGGATTCTCTCCTCTAGTGTACCATATATTTTTCAAAATTTTAAATACGTTTTAATATTTTTTAATTTCTACTTAGCCTCATGTTTGATTATAAAAACCTACTTGCAATAAATTTCAAAAAATCATAATTAAACTAATCAAATATATTAAAAAAGTATTTATGGATTCTAGACTATGAGCTCTACAAAAGAGTATTTTTAAACTTTCATGAAAGTATCATTGGTTGGAGAAATATGAGTTGAAGTTATTTTTTTGCTAAATTTGCCTTAAAAGAGGGGTTAGGTTGCCACATAGGCTACTACATAGATTGTTTTGGGTGAAAGGATTTCATCTAAAACCCTCAAAGTGTTTCATCTAAAACTTTACATATAAATCAAACCTCATTTCAATATTTTAATTAAAAAAATATTTGATGGTTTCAAAAAAAAAAGGTTCACTTAAACTATATATGCCACATAGGTGCCACATGGTTTGTGTGAAACCATTTCACTAAAAATGGTTTAGGGTAAAATAGTTTTGTTTGAAACTATTTTGTTGGCCAAACATGTGATATAGTTATGTACTTTTCCCAAGATCACTTTTCCAACTAAGGGAAGCTTTCTTGAGAAGATACATCAAAGATAAGGTTAAAATTCCTTGGAAATTATGCTTTCCACCAAAATTGACTTTGGGTTATAAGATCAAATTTGAGCCCTTGGATCTTTTTTATCTAAGCCATTGATGTGCTACCAAAAATAGTGTTAATTTCTATTAAATGATAATTGAAACACTTTGTAATTGTTGGAAACCTTTGGAATTGGGAGCAATAAAGTACTATTTTCCAAATTTCTTTTATTTTACTAGATTTTCCAAGCATTAAGTGTATTTTTCTTTTATTTCCAATACCTTGTTCATGAATATTGATGGGTTTGTGATGTGTTCCATATCACTATTATCTTACTAATTATAAGATGTCTTGTGTGGTAAACCTGAACACTTAAAAATCAACTACGAGAGCTCTTCTTCAATCAATATTGAGGTTTGGGTGATTGTTGCAACAACTTGTATGGTTGGTTCCCTTTGGAGATTACACATTCTTGAAACTTGATTGCTATTTTTCAAGGCCAAATCAATAAATGTTTATTCTATAGATTTTCCTATATTCATTATTGATGTGTGAGACGGAGAATTAATCTTAGGTTTCTTTAATCTTATCTCTTCCAAACCATATAGATTTTGCACTTTCCTTTGTAGATTTAAGTAATTTAGGTTTAGTTTTAGGTTCAAACTTGTAATTTATTGTTGTTTTGTGAGTTGAAAATGTCATTTTATGGTAACAAATGTTTAAGTTAGTTCATACATGCATGGTTAAATTTGAAAAAAATGTGTGTAATTAATTCCTTGAATGTTGGAAATCTTCTCAAACACCACAAGCCCCTTAATTGGAATAGCAAGTCACTAAGATATCCTAGTACAAATGGCCAAGACTTAGTTACATAGACCTTGGGGTTAATTAGTTTCTTTTGGAGAGAGTGATTGCCTTTTAGAAGAACTAGAATACTTAGTATTTAATCTAAGTGGATGCTTGTGTCAAAACACCTATCAACACATCCCAAACCAATTTACACCCTTGCGTGTGTTGAAACACATCTCCATTGACATAAGATCTTATCAAAGCTTAAGTTTTAGAATTCTTATACTACATACTTCTCTTTAGTTAACAAAAATTGGTGTTGTAGATTAGGTGTCTCTATCACAAATATTACACCACAAATTATTGAAAATAAGAACATTTTCTACTTTTTTATACCATTCTATCTATATATCTTTTTTATTAATTTTTCACTAATGAATTATATAACAAATTGTATTATATTTTATTAATTAAATAAAAGAGAATTTTTGTTTTACCATGTGACTGTGTTTCTACAACATAAAAGAAATAAAAAGAAAATTTGATGTAGCAGCAATATTTATAGTGAAACTGCCTTTATCTCTGATTAGAATCTCTTTCCTCTTCTGTTTTCACTTTGAGCTTCTACAAGAGATTGCATTTCATTGGATTTGGACAGCTTGCCTTTGCCTTAAAGGAAGATTTATATATAGACATCTTTGAATAGTTGCTTACATTCAAACTAGATTTACCCCATGAATAATATGCTGATAGTGGTCCATACAGCACGAGCATTCAAAAAGAGAGACAAACCTGCATATTTAGATTATTGTCTATTCAGTTTTGAAAATGCATTTTTATCATATTTGTTAATTAATTGAAAACAAAAAATCTATTATATTATGATTTTCAATTAATTAATAAGTACAATCAAAAATACATTCTTGAGACTGAATAGACATTTCCCATCTTTAACACCCATATGACTACCTGCCAATATTATTTTTGCTTTTCCCGACTAAATTGACTAGTGTGTTTTCTACCACTTAAAAATCAAAGCACCTCTAAGCCTGCTTGTTGGAAGATCAACCTCTAGTTTTGGTTTTCTAACCCTCGGGAAACTGTTATCTTATTTTAATGGAACTTCTTTAGTGCTAGAAAATCCCCTAATTTTACCGTGGCTGTAGAATTTGGTAAATTCTGCTAATTTGGCGAAGATATGGTACTATATATATAACTCCTCTATTGGAGACCTACCTCTGTTTATTCTTGCGATTGTCAATATTGGTTTGATCAACATGGATTTACAATAATAACGAGAGAGCTATTTGGGCTTTTAAATTGGATTGTTCCTGCAAGAAGAAGAATCTATCAAAATAAGTGCAGTTATCATGTTTGTAATTTGTCAGGGAGTTTTCAAGTTTAAGGAGTTCACTTTTCTTAAATTCTTATATGCTCATAATAGTGTTTGTAGGGTATGGTAGAAGAATTTCATATACTTGAAAACTAGGAATCCCAATCTCCAGCAATTCAAATGTGCATGGCATTTTTCAAGTGGTCTATTTGGGATTATTTTATCATTTGGCCTACTACTCACATCAATAAAAAGTAGAAGAGTTCAATTATCAAAGACAATTTTCTTTCTTTTTCTGAATAGTTCTTTGGTATAGAAAAAGTTTGTTTATTTTTGAATAGTATTTTAGTATAAAAAAAGTGTGTTTTTTTTTTTAATAACACTTTCTTATAGAAAAAGTTTGTTTCTTGTTCATATTAAGCTATCAATTGATTCTATGAATAAGGTTATGGAGAAGTTTCATAGACAGTTTTCTTTCTTTTTTTGAATAGAATTTTGGTATAGAAAAAGCTTGTTTCTTGTTCACATTAAGCTACCCAATGATTCTATGAATAAAGTTGTTGAGAAGTTTTTTAGTAGATTATGTAGTAATTTTGATGATTATTGTATTGACAACAATCTCATGCAATATGCATGATAGTTTGTTTAATGAAAATTTGAGAAGGATTTAATTTCCTAATCCTGAATGATGGTTCCATTTATTCACCAAAAGTTTCTTATATCTTATGTCAATTATTTTAATATTAATTACGTTTTTAATCAAATATTGAATTTAATGTCTTTGAAGTTTTTCATTGATGGTTCTTCAACAACTTATTCCTATCTCTATAATTAAAATAGTGCCAATGTTTTAGTGCTTTAATGCTTCACTTCTTTGATCACAACATAGTAGTTTGAATGGGAAAATAAAATAACAGAAAAATCCATCTACCTATGACTATGACCTACTTTTATTGGGCATCATGGTTATTGCCTTTTCTATGGTTTAAGTTTCAATTTCTTGGCTATAAACTATGATGGATCTAAGTTAGAAAATATTAATTTGTGATCCATTTGAAATTCCTCCATTTATTCATGTATTGTCACAATATTCAATGCATTCAAAGAGCCTTGCAACTTTGAAGAGACAAGTATATAATTAAATTCTTTTGCACTTCTTTTGTCAATATTTTTATTGTATCTGCAACAAATTTTACCAACATATTACACACATGTGCATATATGTATCTACATATATACATATACATATACATATGTATGTATATATATACACATACACATACACATACACATATACACATACATACATACATACATACACACATATACATATACACACATATACACACATATTTATATATATATACATATACACACATACACACATATTCATATATATATACACACACATATACACACATATATACATATCCATACATACATATATACATAAATATTTATCTATTTATTTATATGATAAGATTGTAAACTTTGTGTGTATAAACATTTTAATCAAAGTTTACAAACTTACCCATATATATATATATGTGGGGTAAGTTTGTAAACTTTGATAAATATAAATTATTTTAACTTGCCACATTGTATTATTATATACATGTAGAGATATAACGTTTTAGTATAATCAACTACCTTTAAATGTCATTCAATTTCATTTAACAAATTTATATTTTTCCAAATTTAAATGTTAAAAAATAGTAGCATGCCATTACTGATATGGTTATAATTACACTAAAATGTTTTGTTCATTATGATTGGCTGCTATTCTTAGAGTAGTTGGGTAGAGTGATCTTTGCATTGTAATGACAACTTGAACTAAAAAAAAAAATTAAAATTGAAAGAACTATAGACACTAAATTATATAATGACATATTTTATAATTTTAAGATTTTTATTGACCTATCAATATAGTTTTAATTTTTTTTCTTATTAATATGAGGTTTAGTTGCGCTCATCATGGGAAAACTATGCATATCCATGCTTGAAATATACTGACTATTTAGCACATGATTCTCATTATTTTATGATTAGAACTTATTTATTATTAGTGATAAACTAATTTGATTTCATAGTGTATATGCATATATAATATGGAAATATATATATTTTTGAAATTTTCATTTTTTTAATATTTTAATTTTTAGTTAATTATTTAAAAAAATTATAGTATTGAAATTTATAATTAATTGATTTTTGATTTATTAGTGATGAAAAAATGATTTTTAAAAGAGTTTGTTTTTATTCAAAAGACACTAATTATTATGCATATGTTTACAAACTATTAAAAAAATATATCTAGATATTATCCTCTCAATAAAAAATATGCAACATTAAAATTTGCAGCCAATTTTTAAAAGATTATTATGAGCATGGAAAGTATTTAGGTTTGATGGGGATTGTTGAAGTCTTAGAAGTCCACATCTTGTAGGATGGTTACAAATTGTTTCATAATTCTTTTATAAACCTTCTTTTAGAATGGTTCTTGGATAAGATCCACCTCCTCCTCCTTTTTAAAGTTATTAAAAAATATATCAATTTTTATCTATATAATTAGAAAACAATAACATTAAAATTTATAATCAACTTTTTAAATATAATTTTAAACATTAATCAATTTTTAAAAATTTATTAAAAAATACTAAAAGCAAAGATGGTTGATAAACCTCTCTTGGAATCAAATGATTCTCCCTGTCTAAGATTATGCATGCTCAATAATTTGTTTCATAACACCTGTTCATAGCTCCCAATCACAAGTGTTTACCTCTCTTAATTAAAAAAATAAAAAATAATGTCATAACTTTATTTTTATATATTTTTTCAATAAATTCCCTCACACTATAGTAAATGATAAATAAAAGCAAAAACATCTTTTATAGTAAATGACAAATAAATAAAAAACATCTTTTTAAGTAAATGATAAATAAAAAGAAAAACATCTTATTCAGTAAATGCTAAATAAAAAACAAAAACATCTTTTCAAGTAAATGATAAATAAAAACAAAAACATCTTATTACCAACGTTTACATTATATATTTGTTATAATGATTAATATATAATTCTCGTCAAAGTTTTTTCAATTATAGTAATGTTTCCATGCCTCTTTTTAGAGAATAATCCAAAGATGGCGAAAATATCAACTGAATAACTGAGATTACCGTTGCGACTAGGGCGTCTGAAATTCAAAATTGTTTATTGAATTCTAGTAAATTCTGTCGGTGTTAATCTCAATCAATGAAAGACAGCTTTTTTCTCGATTCCCAAAGACTGTTGTTTGTTAATATAAATCGTAATCATGTCTGCCTTGTCGAATAATTTCAGCGCCTCCAACGCGGGCTCCATTAATGAATTTAATTAGAAAGAAGATGTCGTGCAAGAAACAAATTCTAACTGCAGAAAATCTGACGGCAGCATAGTCACTCTGTAAACAACTAAAATGGCAAATTGAATCATACCCATGTCCGTCAATTGTCAGAGTCATGCCGATCGGCAATGAGGGCGGCCACAGACACTAAAATGCTCACGTAACACCCCCATTACATGCCTCTCTTCTGCAAAACTTGTACGTAAACATGTTTTTTTCATTACGTCACCGTTTGCAAAGGCCAAGGAAGTTAATAATGTAGTCTGTAACAGACAAGAAAAAAGTTCACTGGGTATTGCGAATTTACGAGTTCCAGTCGCAGGAAGTACTGTTTCTGTTTCGACGAATGGGTGAGAAGGCATCAGATACGTTTCCTTGGGATGACAGTGCTTTTGATAATAAGTACTACTGTTACTCTGAGCTGTTGGGGAATACGGCTTTGAAGAGTGAGGATTCGATCCAGGGTCTGTTGCCTTCTGACTGTGCAGCGTTTGGATACAGCAGGGCGGCCAATGTGGCAATGGAGGCTGCAACTTCATCGTCGGGAGGTTCAATGAACAGTGCGAGTAAGGGAGCTGAATTGGGCGTCAAGAGATCTTTCAAGAATTTCGAGGATGCCGAGTGCCACTCTGAGGTAATTGCAACTGCTAAATTTCTCTGCACGCCCTTTTTTTTTGGTTATTTTGGAACTGGGGTTTGATTACTTTGTCGGTATTTTCTTTTCTTTAATGGCGGATTTAAGTTTGAAGTTCCTGCATTTTGCCATTGGATATTCCTAGATTTTCTGAGCAGATGCTCCCGAGTAAAATAGGAACATTTTGCTCAAAAAACCCCCATGTAGTTTGCAAGTTTGATTTGTGATGCAAGTTTTTAAAACTCTACGTCCACTTTTACCACTAAGCTTCTCTATTCAATCAGAAGATCGAAATTTCCAGGGCCTGCTCCTGGTTTTTAGTATTTGAGAAATTATAAAATCTTGTTTCTCTTAAATATTGCAGTAAAGCGCTAAAACATATCCACCGCGGAACCCTCTTTAACTGGAAAGCCCTTACTACACCTATTCGCCAAAACCTTGGAAAATATATAGGAGCCCTTGTCCGATTTTGCCAATATTCTGACCCAAAATCACATATAATATTCAAGAGGGGAGATTTTGTAGTATAAATGTTGCAAAAGGCAAAAAAATCTGTAAACTTTCAGCTCCATTTAAAAGGTTTCAGCTCCAAGTTTTGTGGGAAATATATTGATTTTTGAATTGGGCAATGTTCCAAAGGACATGAATAACTGAGTTCTTTGAGCGGATGCTACTGATAAAATGTTGATGCCATTTACAGTAAGTTAATGGTCCCAAGGAGGGTAGGTTGCACTACTATTCTCAACAGGGAAAATTCAGAGCCAATGGATAAAACATGAATTTCACTTCACAGTTGCAATTTTGAAGGATTCGTTATTGAAGGCCGTCTCATTAAAATTCTTGCCAAAATTTCTCAAGGTATGCCGCAAACTTCTAGGCTCCTTTCATACTCATTCAAAATAATCGGCTTTCCTCAATTCGTGGAAAAGATTGAATTTATTGCAGCAGGCTAGCAGCCGTTAACTCCTTCCACGGGACTGTGTCCGAAGAGGGTCTCGTGTAACTAAATATTCAGCTTTCTCCCACAGTTTTTCAGCATATCACATTTAATATTTCTGGGTGCAAATTTAAGAAAAACCGCACTACACAGAAGCTATCGGTTCGAGAAAATCACAATAACTCTCGAGGACTGCTGCAACTTCCAGTTCCCCTCGATCTTTGCCAGCCATCCAGCTGGTAATCTCTATTATTCATGATCTACAAGTTGGTGGTCCCCACCTTATTGGAAACACAAATTGAGGAAAAGAGGATTCTTTTGATTGTGCACGGTCATGCTTCAGTTTGAACTTTTTAAGTTTCTTCCCTAAGCATGGTTTCGTCTGTAAGGCCTAACGCTTGTATTGTCATCTACCCAGATTCTTTACTTTGAGATTCTGCTAATAAATATATATGGGTTATCTTAAATTAAATTTTCAAGCAGTCACATCTGATACAGACAGCACAAGACTAGTGCTCTATGTTTAAATTTTCTGCCATGTCAGAATCGACAGTGCTTAAAAATCACCTTGTGATTCGAAGGCAAAAAAATTGGCCAGCTACATGTGGTCCTTAGTTTGTGCAGGTTCTGTCATTCTTATAGCAGGCATGCGGCAAACCCAAAAATGACTAGCTCTAAGTGGTTACATCATCCGGTCTGGATTCTAGTGCCTTAAAGGATGTGGTTTTGTTTTGTAGACTACACCCAAGTTTTGTTTTGTGTTAGAAATAATAGAGGTATCAAGTTTGTTTAGATTTGGGGTATTTTACAATTGGGGCCATCAAGATTTTTATAACTTTGATTCTCAATGACCATTAGTGCAATTGTTCTTTAGTCAATGCTCAAATGATTAGGGAAAAACCTCTTGCTGGATACACATAAGTTAGACTATTTGGCTTCTACCATTGGCAGAGTTGGGGCAGTTGTATTGCAAATAAGTTCCTCCCTGGATCTCTGGATGGCCCGGCACCTGACTTCCAACAACAGGGGAAGTTATTTATGTTCTGTGCCTCTTCAGTTCAAAACTGAAAGCCTTCGTTTGTGCAATTATTATACATGGGAAATAACAGTCTAGAATCCAAAAATAGTAGGAAGCTTTTGAGCTACTTTCCTGGCATTTAAATGGTGGCCCTATTTTTTGAAAACTGCTCAACTCCTTATATATGCTAATTCATTCTCATTTTAACATTCTGTTTTTGTATAGACCTCTGATACAAATCCATTTGAAAATTTTGCCAATTCATTGTGGTTACAGAAGGCCCAAGAGGATTCTGGTGATAATTCCAAACAGCCTTTTACATGTTCTTCCAAAAGAAGCAGGGCAGCCGAAGTCCATAATTTGTCAGAAAAGGTTTAGTACTTCCAGTTCTGCAACAATTTTTGAAGGTGACCATAATGATTATTGTCAAGCAGGTGAACTGAAACTGGACTTACATTTTTTCTTTGTGCACAAAACAGAGACGAAGGCACAGAATCAATGAAAAGATGAAAGCCCTGCAGAACCTCATTCCCAATTCTAATAAGGTCTATTATGCTTTTCTCATTGCTGTGCAGATGTTTCAAATTCATTATTTATTTTCGAAAACTAAACACTATTTTATTAAAGCACTTTTAGATTTTGCCTGGTGTTAACGGTTCATCAAGAGTAAGACATGCGATTTTGCAGTCCACATCTTGCAATGGGTGCTTTTGTAGCTTAGTGACCATGTTGACCAATTGGTTTTTAAAGTATCAATAATTTCTTTTTCGTATGTGAAAACAAAGGAATACTATTTCACCTTTGCTGTAAAACATTGTTGCAATTTGGCATTTATCAATATCTATTGTCCTTCTAAGATCTTTACTTGGTTTTCTGTTTTGGCAGACTGATAAGGCATCCATGCTCGATGAAGCGATTGACTATCTTAAGAAGCTTCAGTTGCAAGTGCAGGTAGGTCCATCACTCAGTGCTAAATGATGGTAGACTTACATTGTGGCATACAATAATATTAGTTTTTTAACAGTTTAAGTCCTAGGCAGTTTCCATGAAACAATTACTTGGTCGTGTTTGCATGCCTGTTCTTCACGCCTTCAGTACTTGAGCTCTTTTTAGTTGATATGGACTGTTGCTAACATTTCTTTTATTTCTGTTGCACGTTAATTACACAATAAGTTGAAATATTATTTGATACACCAACATTCTTTGATTTTGGTGTACTGCATCCATCTACTCCAAGCTTTGTATTTCAGTTAGGAAGGCCTGACTATGAATTATTTGATAATCATTAATAACCCTTTGTTGTTGCAAATCACCAGTTTGCATGGTTGTGCTGTTAAGTATTACTCGATGGTCATTGTGCTTCATAGGTTAAAAAATGCTAGGAACAAAGTATACTACATAGTTTCTGTATTCAACCATGCAGGTTAACATGTGCCTCACCCTATATCTACTGGAATGCAGATGCTTTCTGCAAGAAGTGGAATCGACATTTCATCTATGTGCATGCTATCGGAGATGCAACAGTTGCAGATTCCCCAAATACCCAAAACATATATGAATACAGGATCTGCAGGAGTTTCCCTAAGCATGGACAGGACAGTAGGGATTGCAAACATGACCCAAGGTACTGCAAGGAGTCCATTGTTATCCTCCCCTGATACACATCCTGAAAGCCTTCATAATATGGCTATGCCTAATTTGTCATCGACCGGATATGATGTTCACAGCTGCATGCAAGGTTCCAGCAAAATGAATCAATTGACAAATTCTGTTTTGCCACAAGTGCCAAGTTCTTCTCAGGTCAGTCCTGATTATTGCACTGTTAACAAATTCTTTTATAGAAATTCTATTTGCAAGTTCTGATTAGTCTATTTGCCTTATTTGGCAGGAAATCCATTCTGCATTTTTCTTACAACAGCATTAATCAGAGCTGTTCCATTATAGAGGCATTTAATTCAGAAGGATTTTATCCTCGTTACTGACATCTTTATATTAGTATAACTACAAGGCATCTGTCCTGCTTCTTGGCTACTCCCAAAAATGTGTTTCAAAATAAACACTGAAAGAAAAACATTGTGGGTTCAAGTTTATTTCCAAGCCTGGTAAATCTGGGAACATGTTTGTATTTTAACAAGATCATAAAGACTTTTAAATTCACTAAAATTGTAAAATTTTAGCTTATATAAACAATTGCCATCTAGTGGAAGTACTTGCCTATCTAGTATTGTAATAATAGTATTTCTTGGTTAGTCATTAGATGAATTGTGGCATAATAATTCAATGGTGATAATAGTTTGAGAGAATAGATTCTTGCAATTCATATGTATCGCAATCATGTAGTGGCAAGTACCTACCTTTGTAGTAGTAATAAAAGTACTTGTTAATGGCAAGATCGGTAAGATGACATTTTGAGATCAACAAGTTCTAATTTGATGAATACTATAGTTGTTAGGTCCACCTTGATCCAAGTTTGATTCATACTAGACACAACTCTGATTAGCATAGTTAAAGTTGAGTTTGTTCATTAGAATAAATATTTGTAAAATATTGATGAGCTAATGATTTATTTTCAAAGAGACTTTGTAGTTTGATTGATTGATTTTGAGTTCTACAACCAAATAAAATAAAATAATTCTTCACGAATTCTAAAATAAAACAAAATATTTTTTAAGTAAATAAAATAATTCTAAATTAAATTATAAGCAAAAAAAAAAAAAGATTCAGTAAATAAAATAACTCAAAAGTGATATCTTAAACAAATATATTTAAAATATTAATTAATTCCAAAGAGTCTAATACAAACCACATCACCATGGCAATCTTTACCAATATAGACTCAAGATAGAAATACTTAACTATATGTTGCAATTAATTTATATTTTCTATATTTCAAATAGTATAATATTATATAAATATAATTTAATTAACATATTAACATTAATTATAATATTGCAATCTCTGGATTATGAGGGATTACCTTTTCGTTGTAGAAGATGCTTTAAAACAGGACATGCTGCTGCCCATTGTGGATTTGAGAAAAAAATAAAAAAGGCAAACTGGTGGAATGGTGTTTCTTAACATCATTATACGGTTGAGAAGAAATCTGATTAAAAAAAGAGTTTCTCAGAGGCGGCTGCCGCTTCTTCCTCTCAAGTTAGGTCTAGATCTCTTTTTGCCTTATTTGGTGGAGGGGCTTCGATTCCTATTTCGGGTAGCTCTTCGGATAAGACCCTGTTTGCACATATGAACAATGATGTTTCCCCCAGGGCTACAAACGAACAAACTCAGGATAGTGATGTGTTGGCTTGGCAGGCAAAGGCAACACAAGTGGAAAAAGGCTAAATGTAAATCATGATATTCTTCGCTTGGGAGCTGGCTTTTTTGTGGCTGCAGGCTGTCCTTTTTAGCAGTCTGGCTTTTTTTTAGCAGTCTGGCTTTTCTGGTTGTAAAGGGTTGCAGATCCCTTCAAAACCTGCTTTATCCCTAATATCAAAAACATTAAATATAAAATTAAAATAAATCTTTATTTATTTTACTTCAAAATTAGTTAAGACTAAAGTAAATAATATAATTAATTAATTAATTAATATTATATTTATTATAAATAGTATTTAGAATAGATTAATAAGTTTTATAAGTAGTAGAGTTGGCTTGGGCCGTGGGTATGACCCGAATACAACCATTCAACAATACCACCCCAACGGGGTTTGAACCTTGGTGGCAAGAACAACAATGCCACCTATAAACCATCACACCATGCCAATATCGACGCATTTATTATAATAATTAATAACAATATACTTATCATTTATATTTTCAACAACATTCTCAACTTCTTATATAAGAGAAGAATGAACAAGTGTAATTTAATTTTGGAACACGTTATCTTAATCTAACCCTTATGTAGGACAAGCTAGAGGGATAATGCAATGAGTTTAGAGAAATGTTTATTATTTAAAAATTGACCAACAAATTTTGAATATTATTTGAAAATAGTATTATAATTAAATGTCATCCACACAAGTGTATCTCTAGTGCATTATGGTTAAAGTCTTTATAAATCACAATTCTTATCAATTAAATTAAAAATAGATAAAAGGATTAAATAATTAAACCAGATATAAATATGATGATATATATATTTCAATATTAGATTATTAAAAATTAATATAATAGTAATTATAAAATTAAACTAGTTTTTCAATTTATTTTAAATATATATCTCATTAAATTATAATATAATTAATATTATAATAATTTAAAGATTTATTTTAATTAAATGATATTATTTATTTTAATTAATTAACTGGTATTATAAGATAATAATAATTAAATAAATATTATTTATGTAAAAGAGATATTTATACCTAATTAAAAGAAAAGTTTTGAATGAGTATATATATAGATTTAAAAATAATACAAAATTAGAGTGTATAAATAATTTTACAAATAGAATCTAAATTAATTTATCAACTTAAAAAATTATGTCAAATGAAACTCTTGGATGTTCATCAAAAGACTAATTCTATCATCATTGTCATGTTGAAATGATGGAAAGTGGGACTCACAACATGTAATATTTAGTGTTATATTGCTTGTCGTGTTTATTAAATGTACACACATTTTATGCCCCCTTCTATCCATTTTATGCAATTAGTGGGCATGAACTCCCTTTCTTGCTCGCTACATTATTATATTAATTGCTCTTAAGAGGTAAAAAAATTTCAACCAATTAGATTGATGATTATCTATTTTCATAATATTTTTAGTTGTAAAATTTACATATTTATTTTAGGAGAGGAATATTTCTTGAATACAAAAAAAAATCTAGCTTCTAATTTATTAATAAATATAATTGTTATGTGACTTTTTCTTGAGAGAAAATTATGAAATAATCTTTTAAGATTAAAAGAGAGATGAAAAAATTAAAGATATTATGATCCTTTGGTTAAAAGAGATATTAATAAAGAATATGTATAAAAATTCATTTAAAAGGTAGAAGAATAATTATTTATTTAAATAATTATTAAATGCAATCTTTGTGAAAGGGTGCGATGGTTTGGAAACCACCCCTTAAGCCTTATATAAGCATTTATGTGAGACTTGGAGAAAAAGCATGGAGAACATTTAAGAGAAAAGAGAAAAAATGAAAGAGAAATTAAAAAGGCACAAAAGAGTGAAGGTTAGGGTCATGGGTGGGCATTGAAACATTTGGAAAAGGGGCACATAGAGGTGTGTCCAACTTAGGGTACAATGTACACCCGGGATTGTCTTGTCCAGGGTTGTATTTATGCCATGAAGGTAGGTTGGCTCTGTGTAAGAATTGATTTTCTATCGATTTTCTTCGGGGTGTTTATGTCATGAAAAGCTAGGACCTATAACCATTCCTTTGAGTGTCAAATAGCAACATCTTCTTTATTTTTCAGATAAGTATTGAAAAATTATTGATTCGACAATAGTGGGAATATTATCTATATGATTTTGATGTTAATTTATGTGAATTATATGAATGTGTTATTCAATTTACTATGTTAATCATCTACTTTAGAATCCTTGTTTGAATATTACATATTGTAGTTTACGCATCATTTTAATGACATAACATTTTGTAAATTTATCTTAATTCAAATAATTATATTAAATCCACTACTAATACTTAATAACTATAAGAAGAAAAGTGACATCACATTTGGTATCAGAACCTAATGATCAAGCTCTCCTATCTTTGAATTTTTTATTGTGCTTTTACTGACTAGTCAAAAATAAATAAATGAAGTATTAACATTATATTTAAGGATGACAACCTTTATCTTTTGACAAAGAGTGTAACTAGTGAAAGAATGAAAAGATAAATTAAAATTCAATTTACATTACACATAATAGGTACCCTAATAAAAAAATTAAAAATAAAACAAATAAAGCCTATATACTTCCCTCAAAAGACTCTATACTTCAATATATCTCCTCTATAAATTGTTCACATCAAACAACCAAAAAAAACGCAGTGAAGTGAATGTTTGGATTTCTATCAATAGTTGAAGGTACTTTTGAATGATACCCAATCTAATAGTAGTCTAATTTTGTAAGACCAAAGAAATCAACACAAAATTTATCTTTCAAGCATAAAAAGACTCATTCATTCCTCATGTGTTTGTTCATCTTCTAAATTTTTTAGATAAAATTTTAGTGGGAATAAAGACAATGAGATAGTGTCTCACATATACATAATAGTATCATATAAATAACTAAGGAAAAATTATTATATAAATTCAAGAGTAGATTCTACATAAACTATTTAAAATAATAATAATAAAATTAACCAAGTTTAGTAAAATATTGAATGTCATTTTTATGATTTATAATCAATTCTCAAAAGCTTAAGTATGATGGAACAAACTAACAATTCAAACCAACATCACAAAAGTAAAGAAATATGAGTCTTACCGTGAAGTATTGCTTAAATTGATAATATAGAGTGAGAATTATAAGATATGAATTGTTGTAGGAATGTGTCATTGGTTTCCATATCACCATTCAATAACTTATAATTTAATCATTCCATTAACTATTTCTATGTCCACTTCATGCAGTTCATTTGGTCAAGGTTATCTTTATGTAACTTTTCAATTGAATAGCATCCATTTCTAATTTTCTAAATTTATTCTAACAAAAAGATAGAAGAAAATACTTACAATGAGCCCTAGACTCCAATGTTTAGATACTGTTACTATATTATAATGAGAATAATAGAAATAGATTAAATAGAGTACATAACATCAGACAAATTCACCGCCAACAATTTATTGTAGGAAAATTCACTCTAGAAAAATTCACTGTTATGATAAATTCACCTCAAGGAAAATTCACTGTCATGATAAATTCACCTAAAAAAATTCACCACCAGCAATTCACGACCGCGGAACCAAAATATTCACCACACATCTATATGTCAACCATTCCTTCAGGCAAGATAGAACCAGATGGCATAAACCCATGTGTAGAAGGACAGATCGCTGAAATAGTAGCTAGTCATGAGAGATCTCTAGCGTAATAAGTCTTCTTGTGGTAGAATGGGAGTGATAGAGCAG
The DNA here is from genome assembly GCA_007258455.2 of Sequoia sempervirens. NCBI lineage: Eukaryota > Viridiplantae > Streptophyta > Pinopsida > Cupressales > Cupressaceae > Sequoia > Sequoia sempervirens. The sequence continues at coordinate 17,015 of VDFB02381037.1, read as the reverse complement.
GGAATGGAAAGATAGTTAGCTTGCAGTGTGTTTATTCTTTATACAGCAACCAAATTATCCATTGAAGTAATCTGCCCACTATGAAATAGGCCACCATGTTTCCCAAACAACGCCCTCCTCATATGGCTGTCCCCATTTGTCTCATTGATCTTGTTTTGCATAAGCTCCAACCTGGATACTTTCCAGTTTCCACCATATTTTATGGCTCTCAGAATAATTTAATAGTTGGCTTGAGTGTTCAGATGTTGTGCCATATAACAGCCTCCTTGTTCATTATTTTTATTTGTTGTCATTTTTCTGCCATTAGTCGAAATTCCTGTGAATGATATTTCAACTTACCATTTTATCTACCAAATGGCATATTACTATAGTGCCATATTCATTAGCACCTGATGCCATTCCTTTTAACTATCACATTTAGTTTTAGTGTGCCTTCTCTTTTTAGTATGACCCCATTCTCTTGATTTGGATGTCACTATTACATGGTATTTTTTATTTTAAAATAAATGCAGAAATTTATTTCTCCTTATGCCTGTGTAGAGCTCCCAATGCCCATCGTAGCATTATGACCTTCATAGATGGTAGAGTTAATGGAGGAACATTCAACAGTAAGAAAGAGATTGAGGCAAATGCAACAGCATGACCATTCCAATTCACATTATCTTGGCATCCCATTTATGACCACATCCGATCATTGGATAATTGAATTCAATTTTTTTCCCTTAAAGGAGATATATACACAACAATCTTGACAGTTTTTTTGCCTGCGCACCTAAATGACACACTGTTTGAATAGACAGATGAAACTAGGATTTATGAACCAGAAGATAACTAGAATTTCTATATTTTAGAGGGTGTATTGATCATAATCTTGGTTAGCTAGTGTATGGTTTCAAGTTTTCTTATGGCTTTGTTGAACTTTGAGGATATGCAATGACACTTTTTCAAGGAAACATGGGGATGTGTCCCCTACTCTTTTGCCCCCCTAATTCGTACTGGGACGTTTCGGGGACGGGGGACGCCTTGGGAATGTTTTTTAGGTGTTCCCAGAAAGTTTCTTTTTTTTCGAAATGTCCCCAATTGGTGGGGACATCTTGGGGACGGCAAGGGGATGACCCGCTATCCCCTAAATGGTTAGGGGACAGCCAACCGTCCCTTTTTTTTCAGCAAGTATTTAAAAAAAAAAAAAAACCTCTGAAATTAAAAATGCTTATTTTTTATTGTTTCTAAGTGGACCTTACACCCTCCCAAGCCTAAAATGAAACATAAAACTTGCTTTCAAAGCCATTTGAGTTAATTTTTAAATTCCAAAAAAAATTGCAGCTAAGAGGCAAGTGAGCAAGAGAAAAATTGGTAGTGACTCAAACTCTGAGTTTGATTTTGATGCGATATTGGCAAATGTCAAGTAGAGGCAACCATCATACTTTCTATTACTATGGTTTGGACATTTGTGACTGTCATTTTGACATTTGTAGTGCAAACTTGTAGCCTTTGGGCATTTTATTTTTAAAATTTTGTATCATATGCACATTAATTATTTGACATGAATTATGGAAGCAATTAAGTAGTTGTAGTATTAATTTGTTCGACTCTATAATGTATATGTCAATATGATTGGTGATTACATTTGCACCTTTATCAATGTTCATTGTTATGATTATCATTACTCATATGAATATCTGGAATTTCCCTATATATATATAGCCGTCCCCCTATCCCCAAAAATCCCCTAAAAAAATGTCGTCCTCAAAACACGTTCCGCCGTTCCGCCGTCCCCCCGTACTAGAAACTTGGTGGAACATAGCACTTTTTTGCTTTTTGGTCATTCTTTAATTAATGTTCAATCAACGTGATATTTGAATCTATGTTATAAATATGTTAGTTGTTAAGAAGATATAGATTAGGTCAATTAGATAGTTATGGTTTAATTGAAAATCTTAGTAATAGAGGATTTTAGTTTCTTTTGTAGTTTATGATAGATTATTTGACAATTTTTGACATAGTTCTATTTGAATTCCATGTCTTTATGACAACATAATTATTTATATATACTATATTTTACAATGAAATCTTAGAGGGAATTTGTGTACACTAGAAATTGAAAATTTAGTTATGACTATCTCTAGTTAATATGGGGCCTAAAAAGTTGATCACTAAATTCTTTAGGAATATATGAAATATTGTCAACTGGAGAGATCTATAAACATGTCCACATAAGTGGATATTGTGAAAGTGTGATCTAACATGTTGCAATACAGTACAAAAGGTCAAACATTGATGTTCAAATCATATAAATATTGTCGACTCTTCTTCTTAGCTTTTACATTGCAAGACTAAATTTAATGATTTCAACCTTTTTGAATATTTACAACATTTTGATAATAATTAACACTACATCAACTTTATTATTTTTTCATCCACCTATAATTGATTGTCTATTGCAAGTTGTATGGTTCTAACAAGCAAAGTCAATGAGAGTAAAAAAATGAGTTTTAAGGATGACCAATCATAGTCATGTTCATTTCCTTGGAATAATTATGAAATGTGGCCTATTTTCACTAATGTAATTTGGTCCTTCCATTGATCTATTTTTACCTCTTCTACCTCATTCTTGCCACTTAGAATTGCTCCTATTATGAGGATCCACAAGTAATATTATTTACAACAATATAAGAAATTACAAATTTCTCACAACTTTCCTAGGAATTATGGAATGTTGTTTGAGCTTATAAATTTTGATAGGAGAGTTACAAATAAGGTATGGAAATGTATTGCTTCTTATCCATTATCTATGTGTAATAATTGTCTTGTGTGGATGATAATATGTTTACACTGGTATAAGAGTTGTTCAGAGAGCACTAATTGTGTTAGCCTTACGAAATTAATTAGTATATTTGCTACTAGTTTTAAAGGATTATCCTATCACCTACTAGTGCCCATTTATTGAAGTTTTATTTTATAATACATGAGGAATTCATAACATTGATCTAAAATTTATGAGCACAAAAATAAAAATGAGGTAATGATGAATACCAAGTTTCTAAAGGTGTTCAAATCAATTACCTTTGTACAGATCCAATGGCCATGACATTCTATGAAGGAATTTATGTAAAAATCAATTTGGTTCTGTCTCTATTTTAAGATAAAGTTTTATTATGATTGTTATGTTTATTCAAAATAAACATCTGGGTTTGTTTAAACGTAAGTTACAAATTATGGTCCCATAACCCATAGGTCCTTGGATTCACATCTTAAACTTGGAAAATTGACCTTATGTTTGGAATGAGTTGGTGAGAATAACATAATTATAGGATATGAAACCAAATGGGTTCTTTTAAGGTAAATCATCGGGCCATGTTGAATTTTATAGGGGGAGAGGCAATCTCTAAGGAAATTACACTTATAAATTTATACTAATTAATTTTCATGCACAATCTAATAATATCATATATCATACACAATCTAATAATTATTTATATATCAGGGTGATGGCAAGAAGTTGAGTCCACTTTTTGGCCAAAAAAGTGGAAATGTTTTCCCCGATTTTCAAAATTTGACACATTTGACCTTAAAATTTGAAGCACTTAGAGATGAAATCTTGAAAAAAGTCACTATTCATAAAATGTAGTATTCAGAGTCTAGTTTCCAAATATGTAATTTATTTCAATACCCAAATGCTACAAATTGATTTTCAATAGGTGTTTCTAAAAACCATTGTTTAAAAGTTACTTTTTTTACCATACTATGCACATGCACGCCATCCATATTTTGACCTAAACAATCCTATTTTTCTAAATCCTTTTGGGAAAACATTTGTAACTCATTGAAGCACGTTTTCAATATTTTTTTGTAATTTTTTATTGAATATATTTTTGTTAGATTTTATTAGCCATATTTGTCATTTTGAAAAATTGTCGTGTACGTCACACATAAGATGGCCTAAACTTATCATTTTTTGATTTTTTTTAAAAAATTGAAAAGAATTGTTTGAAGTACGTTTTTGTGCAATTCGTTTTACAAAAACATATTTTAATAATTTTTTTATTAAAATAGTAAAAACCATTTCAAGTTTATGGACCAGTTTCATCAGAAATTAATTGAAAAATAGAAAAAATAATCCAATTGTAAAAAAATTACATATTTGGAATTTGCACTATCTCATCTATAATGGGTTTTAATTTCGTCAAAAAATTGTGCAAAAAAAGTCTTCAAACATATGTCCAAAGTCACTATTTCCCTGTGACATTATCAGGACCTTCAACTTGCAAGTCAAACTAGGTCCAAAGCCTAGGTTTAGGTCCCCAAGGTCTTTGTCAAACCAAAAAACAAGCCAAAAACCCGACCACAAATTCAAATTTTAAGAAACGGGATCCTGATTTACAAAATGAGATCCTGATTTACATCCCGTTTTGTAAATCGGAATCCCATTTCCTAAAATTTATTAAAACGGGATCTCGATTATAAAACGAGATCCCGTTTATTACAGGATCACGATTATCAAACGAGATCCCATTTCTGTTTTGACCATTTTTTTAAATTTTACTAGCAAAATGTTATTGTGAATTCTGCAATTTGACATGTACAACCGACAATGACAAATTCACCTAGTTTCTATCAAGTTTTGTCTTTACAAGTCTTCAACTTGCAATTTGAATTGAATTTTTGAAAGGAGGCATCATTGGAATAGTTTTTTGAGTGGAATTGTGTTCGTTTTCTACTCATTTGGAGGAACAAAAGAGGAAGACTTTCACTATTGACATTCATTTGTGCTTGAGAATTTTATAATCATGGGTTCACAAGCTCGTAATAAGAGGAAAGATAGGAAGGTATTGACCCCTAAAGAAATTGAAGCAAAGAGAGAGAAAGAGGAAAAAAGGCAAAGAGATAGAAGAGTGAGGATTCAATCAATGAACAATGTTGAAGCATCCAATTCCACAACTATTGAAGATAAAAACATTTAGGAGACCATGGTTGTAGACTATGCTAATTTGCAAGAAGTTAATTTGGAAACTAATATGATTATACAAATTAGTCCTAGTATGTCTTCAAATCCCCCTTTCAATGCTATGGAGAATGTTTCAATAGGCACAAATCTAGGTACATCTTCAAATCCACATTTTAGTGAAATGAAAACTTTTTTTGTAGAAGTTTTACAAGATGTCGGATTTAAGGATGTTGACTTGATAATATTCATAGAGAAGAAGATTTTATACAAATTACTGAAAATGAAAATGAAAATCTAGGATGTGATGTTGAAAATGAATATATATATATACTAATTGAAAGTGATGTTTTGGATAATCTTCTTGGTAAGATTTCTTGGAGACAAAGAAGAATGCATGCCAATAGATTATACAAAGAATTATTTTATCGTAAAAAACTTTCATTTCAATGTCAACTAATGATGCAATTGACGAAAATGAAAAAAAAGAGAAAAGTAATGAAAAATTTAGGCATTTTTGTTAAACCAAGAAGAAAAGATCAATCACTAAAACATGCTATGTCTACTATTGCTAGTTCCATTGAGTCTATTGGAAAAAATAGTTGATCTAAAGATAAAAATGCAACAAGAAGAGCTATAACAACTGCTATAGTTAATAAAAAAACTTTGAATAAAAGAATGGTAAGCAATATTAGAGAAATTCTAAAAATACATCCTAAAAAATTGCTAAGAGCGACACAAACAAGAGAAAGTATAGAAAATGATCCAATCAACTAATGTTGGAGTTTTAGTGATCAAATCCTGAGGTCTGACATGAAATTGAATGTTGAAATCAAATCTTTGATTGAAAAATATTGGCATGATAATACTAGGGTATCATCTAATGCTAGAGATGTTTTAAACTTAAGAGTGGGGTCCAAAGTTCACAATCCTTATCCAAAACACCTTTTAGATACAACGCAAACTGAATTTTATAGAATTTTTTGTGGTGATTTAGTGTTACTTGGTAATATTAAAATAATTCAAAGGTCTTTTGAAAAATGTAAACCTTAGTATGTAAAAATTAATAAGTAACGAATATCTTGTTGTAAAATGTATGTTCAATTTCATTATTTTTATGATGTTTTTCAATATATACGTTGTAGTTTACATACTAACATGATTACGCAGGATGTGGTATTAATTGTAGGAAAATTTTGTCATTGATGTCAAAAGGAGATGGCGAAATGTGGTCATTGATGTCAATCATAAGTGTAATATGAGCAATGTCAATCATGAAAATGCAAAGAAAACTTAGTCATGGCAGATCTGATTGAAGTGTTGTATTTCTTTGTTGAATTGCTATGACTGGCTACAGGTTACCTTAAGTGAAAAATTATGTCATTGAATTCGTGAGGTTGATTGGCCCCTCTGCCTAATGCATTAAGGTTATACATCTCCAACAGATTAGGGAGACAATTCAATGTCAGTAGTAGTCTCTTCAAAGTACCGATAAACGACATCATAGTGACAGTGTATTTTCGGAGAGAGTAGGTGTTATGTCTCTTCGAAATGGCGATGTAGAAAGTGATTTAAGTTACATCAGAGTGACAAGTAATTTTTGGTGGGACTTGTCTTGAAGTCTCTTCAACAATCCGATGATCATTTTATTGGAGAGACACCGGTATATTGGTAGGAGTTTGGAAGGACTCTCTTCGATGGAGTGATAAGGAGTAAGGAGAGCTTTATCGACATGAGTGAATGGTTTCAGTGGGACCTATGATTCTGTCTCTCCAACTTAGTGATGTGAAGGTGTCTTTTGTTGTGGGACTTAGTCATAATGATGTTGCTGAGAATGATGATGAAGCAGATGCATGACGTGACGAGATTGGGTGAACGGTAATCCACATCCTTATTGTGGATTACATGGAAATGAAATGGTGATGATACATGGACATGTGGCGATAGCATGTGGATCATATATTGGAATGACATATTCATTGTTGTTGTTCTCATCAAAGTGACTTAGTCATTTCGAAGGGAGTTTCATGGATGTCTCTTCGATACCATGATGATAATCCTCATCGAATGGACAAAGCAATGTCATTGGGACTATGAAGCTAGTCTCTTTGATATGGTGATGGAAGAATGTAATGAAAATGGTGGGATCTAGTAAAGTAAGAATTATGTGGTTAAGGTAGGCGAATAGAATATTGTCTCATGATGATTGATCACTCCTTGATTTTGCATCCTTGTTGCAAAATCACTAATTGGTCAATCGATATCATTGACAATGGCGATCTAAGGGGATGATATTGCTAGGGCATGAATAGCTGATGCAAGAAGCTACAGGGAATGACACGATTTCATATGTGATGAATATAAATGTAAACTACTTTGATCCAATGGAAAAGTAATGACACAGATTCTTTGGGATCAGTGAACAAGGAATGAGATTGATCCAAGAGAGAGGATGAACGAACAAGAACTCTTGCACAGATTATAAGGAAAAATTTTAGCAAGAATTTTGTTGACTATTGGATATAGATGATGGTTCTAAGGCATAGAAGAACCCATAGTTTGAATTTGAACTCACTTCATAGGAAAATGGTGAAATGACATACAAAACCTAGAAACAACCCACCAAAAAGGAAATGGTTCACTAAATTTAAATTAGGGTTACATGATGAGTAGAGTTGCTTCTTGATGATGACAAAATATGTTATATAATATCAGTTCAAAGACACAAATTGGTCAAGTGGTTGGTCTGTGTGTGTGAAATAATATTTCAATCAATAATTAAAGTGTGTTTCCGTATTAGTGTGTCAAAATCCCAATATATATTTGAAGTTGTTTATAGTTGGGTGTGAGAGTGAACAGAAAGAGAAGTGTAATGTACTCAATTGATGCATTATAGGCTATGTAAAACTAGTTTTATGCATATACTTGAAAGTAAATCTTTAGAGGTTGTAGCCTCATTGTATTGAGTTATAGCTCAATTTAGGTGATCGTAGTCTCCTTGGAGTTGTAGCTCCTAAAACAGGGTGTTGAAGAATCCTTGAAGTTGTAGCTTCTAAAAAAAGGAGTTAAAGCTTCCTTAGAGTTGTAGCTCTTAAAATTGTAACTGAACTTCTTTACTTGTGAGGCTGGATTAGGATAGTAGATCCTAGCAACATTTTTCACTGTGGTTTTTTCCCATCTTTGGTTTTCCACGTATATCTGGTGTTATGTGTTGATATCTTTTGTGCTTGTGGTTATTATATATGTTCATGCTTCAATCAACACATATGAGTTTAAGTTTGAATCTAAAAAGGGTTTAAGGTCTAAACTTTATAATATCTATTGATTCACCCCCCTCTTAGTACATCATTATGTTATAACAATTGATATTAAAGCCCTAGGTTCCCTAGGAGAAGCTTAATCAACTTGAGTAGAACTTGGATAAGTGAACACAATGGAAAGTCTAGAAGGTTCATGCAATCCACCAAGATTCAATGGAACAAACTATGCTAAGTGGAGCTCATTGATGAAAGGATACTTAAGATCTCTTGAACTTGATGTTTGGATGTTAGTTAAGAACAAATATACTATCCCTACTACTCCTCCTACTAATGTTGCATGAAAAAAAGATTATGAAAATAATGAGAAAGCTTGGTTCACCATAATGAAAAATTTGTCTGTTTTAGTGCATAGCAAGGTTATGCACTGTGAAACAACTTATGATGTCTGGGAAAAATAGAATAAGATCTATGAAGGAGAAACCAAGGTGAAGTTGGCAAAGTTACAAGTGTTGAGAACTAAATTTGGAAGTTTGCAAATGACTAAAGAAGAGAAAATTGTAGACTATCTTCTGAGGGTTGATGATATAGTGAATGCTATTATAGGATATGGTGTGGAAGTTAAAGAATATGTTTTTGTGTTGAAAGTCCCGAGGTCTATGAAAACTAAATATGATTCCAATATTTCTACTATTGAAGAAGGAAGATAAGTTGGTAAACTCACTCTAGATGAGTTACATGGTATATTTACCACCTATGAGATGAGAATTACTAGTACCGAATCTTCAAGGAGAGAAGTTGAATTTAAGGTAGCTGAGAAAGAAAAGGATAAAATAGAAAAGAAGGACAAAGTTGTAGCCATTGCCTTAGAAAATGAAGAAACTAATGAGGAAGAAAAAAATTTCATAAGAAGATTAAGGAGAGGATTTGACAAATATAAAGGTAAGCTGCCCTTCAAATGCTTTAATTGTGGTAGAATATGTCACTTTTCTTCTAAATGTCCATATGATAAAGAGGATAACTCCAAGAAAGAAGGAGATGGAAAAAAGAAGAAAACATTTTATCCTAAAAAGAAGAATTTTGGAAAGGAAAAGAAGAGCCTCTACACTCATGAAGAAAGTGATGCATTTGATACTAACAATAATTCAGATGATAACCAAGATCGTGCTCTAGTTATGGAAGAAGTTGAAAAAGAATTTCTCTTCATGGATAAAGACATTAAGGATGAAAAGGATACGCAAGCTAAGGACTCACATGAAGAAGAAGAGGAAGCAGTTGTTGACCTTGAGGCATAATTGATTAGTGCTCTTGAAGATCTTGATGAGTTAAGAGATAAATATGGTGATATTAAGAGGGAAAATAAGAAATTGAAAAAGAATGCTCATAAGGAGATTGAAAAATTAACCCAAGAACTTGAGGAATCAAATCAGTTGGTGGTAAATCTGAAATTTCAGGTTGAGGAAGCTAAAAGAGGTGAAGTATTGAAGGCTAAACTAGAATTTGAAGTAGAGAGATGCTTGAAGTTGGAGGAATAAATAGTTGCCTTAAGAAAATAATTAGAGAAAGTTAATGAGAAAATCAATAAAGGTCTAAAACTAAAAGGTGGTGCTGATATTCTTAATGAATTGTGAGTATGCAAAAGCCAGCCAATAAGGAGAAATCAGGCTTAGGACTTGAGAAAGGAAAGAATTCATTTGTTGATGCCTCTGCAAAGCTCTATGAAATATTTAGAGCAGAAGAAAAACCAGTCCTTAGTGGTGAAAAATCTGACAAAGGAGAAGCCTCTAAAGATTAAAAGAAGTTAGCCGTGGTTGAGAAATTTGATAAAGAGAAGGAACTGATTGAAGACAAGAAAGTTAACAAGAAAATTTCTGATCAACAAAAGAAGTAGAATACTAAGAGAATAGACAATGATGGTTTCACAAGAGTACACTATCCAAGGAGACCTAGACAAAGAAGATATCATTTTTCTGTCGAAGGGAACGCCATGACCAGGTACTCGTCATATTTTAATGGTTATTGATATAGTTGTAACAATTTTGGTCACAAGGCTAGAGATTGTAAAGTCATTCCAAGGAGAAATACAAATTTTGTAAGTAAAAATTCATTTGCTCCTTTAGTTGATATGAATGTAGTTTGTTTCAATTGTAACAATATTGGTCATGTAGCTAGAAATTGTAGAGAAAAATTTGTAAGACCAAATGCTCAGTTTGAGAAGAAGAAAAATGCATCTTCCAAAGTTGAAAAGAAAGCAAAATTTTTTGAGAAAAAGGAAGAGAGTTGTAAAGAAACCTAAGAAGATATGGAAGGAGAAAGAGCAAGATTCTACTCAGTCTATGATTTCCCAAACAACATTAGATGCAAAAGAATAATATTTATGGGTAATTGATAGTGGTTTCTCCAAGCATATGATTGGAGATAAAAGTAAATTCATTGAGATCAAAATGAGGAAAGGAGGATCAATAAGTTTAGGTGATAACACTATAGTCAAGATACACGGTAAAGGAATTTTGAGCATAGATGGGAAAAAAAAACTAAAGATGTGATCTATGTTGAAGGCCTAAAACACTATCTTCTTAGTGTCAGCTAGATGTGTGATAATGGATACAACGTTGTTTTTAACTCATAAGGCTGCAAAATAAGGAAAAATGGTAAGACAATTGCTCAAGGGATAAGGATTGATAGTAATCTCTACAATCTATGCGAAGTGGAAGGTCAAACATGTTTAATCAACCAAGTTGATGAGAGTTGGCTATGACATAGAAGGCTGGGACATTCTAACTTTGAAAATTTGGTAAAGATAAGTTCAAAAGGTCTGGTAAGGAATATGCCTAAGATTGTAAAGCCCAAAAACACTATCTGCCAAGGATTCCAACAAGGAAAGCAAACAAAGTTTAAGTTTCCTACAAAAGATTATTCAACTATAAAACCCTTGGAGATAATTCATACTGATCTATGTGGTCCTATAAGGACAAGAGGACAACTCGGTGAGAGATATTTCATGCTGCTAATTGACGACTATACTAGAATGACATGGGTCACATTTCTAAAGGAGAAGACTGAGGAATTTGGGAAGTTTAAGGTTTTCAAAAAGCTAGTAGAGAATGAGATTGGGAGAAAAATTAAATGTCTAAGATCAAATAGAGGTGGAGAATTTACATCATGTGAATTCAAGGAGTACTGTGAAGATTCTGGGATCAAGTGACAATATTCCACCCCAAGAACCCCACAACAAAATGAAGTGGTGGAATGAAGAAAAAAATTGTGAAAGATATGGCTAGAGCAATGTTTAATGAGGCCAATATAGCATATACTTTTTGGAAAGAAGTTGTATATAAAACAATACATATTTAGAATAGAGCTCTTATAAGACTGAATAGTGGCAAGAATCCATATGAACTATGGTTTGGAAGGTTTGCATCCGTCAAGCATTTTAAGGTGTTTGGTAGAAAGTGCTACATTAAGAGTGAAGATGATAACTTGGGAAGCTTTGATTGAAGTTGTGATGAAGGGGTATTCTTAGGATAATTCAATCAAAGCAAAGCCTACAAGTGTTACAATAAAATATTGCACACGATTGTGGAAAGTATAAATGTCAAGGTAGATGGAAATATAGATCAAGGAAAGTATAGCAGAAATAACCTTGAAATAGAATCAGAAGAAGATGACATAGGTGCAATAGTTGAAGAAGAAGAAGAACAAGAAGAGAATGAAGAAGTGGTTGAATGAGCCCTTGCAAAATGTGTGCAAAAATATCATCCTGTAGATCAAATAATTGGTGATAAGAATGAAGGTGTACAAACAAGAAGAAGACTTGCAAAATACAAGGAACAAGTAAACTATTCTCTACTATCTCAGATTGAACCAAAGAGTTTTGATGAAGCTAGTAAAGATGAGAGTTGGATAAAAGCAATGGAAGAGGAACTCAATCAGTTTGAAAAGAATAAAACATGGGAATTGGTTCGTAGAATATCAAGCAAGAATGTAATTGGAACCAAATGGGTATTCATAAATAAGCTGAATGAAGATGGAGTTGTGGTTAGAAACAAAGCAAGGTTAGTGTGCAAAGGATATGCACAAGTAGAAGGGATTTATTTTGAAGAAATGTTTGCCCCTATTGCAAGGTTAGAAATAATAAGAATGTTCCTTGCATTCTCAGTCTACAAAGGATTTAAGGTATATCAAATGGATGTCAAATCCACATTCTTGAATGGAAACCTAGAAGAGGAAGTATATATTGAACAACTGGAAGGTTTTCAACTATCAAAGAATCATGATTATGTTTACAGATTAAGAAAAACACTATATGGTCTAAAGCAAGCCCCAAGGGCATGGTATTCAAGGTTGGATCAATATCCACAACAACAAGGATTCAAGAAAGGTTGTGCTAACAACAATTTGTATCTCAAATCTAAAAGTGAGCATATGATCATTGTTGTAGTATATGTAGATGATATTATATTTGGTGATAGTAGTGATGCAATATGCAAAATAATTGCTACAACATGCAAGACGAGTTTGAAATGTCCATGCTAGGAGAACTCAATTTTTTTTTTGGTTTGCAAATCATAGAAACTAATAGATGTATATTCATATCTCAAACCAAGTATGAAAAAGAAATGTTGAAGAAGTTTGGCATGGAGGATTGTAGACCATTCAATAGTCCCATGATTACTGGTTGCAAGTTCAAAAAATCAGATGAGTCACCTGATACAAATTAGAATTTGTATAGATCAATGATTGGAAGTCTGCTATATTTAACTACATCTAGGCTAGATATAATGCAAGCAATTTGTATGGTAGCAAGGTTTTAGGCTGCCCCAAAGGAATCTCATGTAAATGTAGTGAAAAGGATTCTTAAATACATCAAAATTCCTGTTGAGTATGGTTTGTGGTACCCCAAGTGAAAATATTTCTCACTAATAGCATATACAAATGCAGATTGGGCAGGAAGTGTAGATGACAGGAAGAGTACTAGTGGTGGAACATTCTTCTTGGGAAACAAATTGGTTTCCTAGATGAGAAGAAAACAAGATTTGGTCACTCTTTCTACTGCAGAAGCTGAATATGTTTCAGTAGCTGCATGTTGTGCACATGTCTTCTAGATGAAGAAAACATTAAAAGACATCAAGATGGAATACAAAGAACCTATTTCTATTCTTTGTGATAATTAAAGTGCCATTAACATATCAAAGAATCTAGTGATGCACTCCAAAACCAAGCATATATCGATCAAGTATTACTTCATTAGAGAGAAGGTTGAAGAAAAGGAAGTCAGCATGGAGTATGTTCCTACAAAGGAACAAGTGGCTGATATATTTACCAAGCCTCTTCCCACAAAGCAGTTTGAATATTTGAGGCAAAATATGGGAGTACTTTCTCCCACATCATGTCACTAAGCATTAGTGATAGGGCATGTATCTAGGGGGAGCTTCATTGATTATTTATTAATCCCCGGGTTAAGAATAATGTGATCAAGTTAGATAAAATCTTGTTTTACAAATTTCTAACAACTTGATGGTTGTAGAGTTTGTCAAAATTGGAGCATATCCTCATGGGGAGTTTAACCCTTTACCATTGATGTCAAAGGGGGAGATGTGATGCAAATGCTAAAATCATATGAGCATGTCGAGTACAAAAGTGGTATATGTCATAGGGGGAGTTACTATGTCATTGTGTGAGTTTTTCCATCAATGCCAAAGGGGGAGATTGTTGGAAAATATTGTGATTGATTTTAAAAGGAGATGGTGAAATGTGGTCATTGATGTAAATCATAAGTGTAATATGAGCAGTGTCAATCATGCAAATGCAAAGAAAACTCAGTCATGGCAGATCTAATTGAAGTGTTGTATTTATTTGTTGACTTACTATGACTAGACGCATGTTACCTTAAGAGACAACTTACATCATTGAAGTCATGAGGTTGAATAGCCCCTCTACCTAGCACTTTAAGGTTATACATCTCCAACAGATCCAGGAGACAATTCAATGTAAATAGGAATCAAGCAGGAGTCTCTTTGAAGTACTCATAAACAACAACTTAGTGACAGTGTGTTTTTGGAGAGAGAAAGTGTTATGTATCTTCGAAATGGAAATGTAGAAAGTGAGTTAAGTTACATCAGAGTGACAAGTACTTTTTGATGGGACTTGTCTTGAATTCTTTGTCGATTCGATGATCATTTTATAGGTGAGACATCAGTATATCAATAGGATTTTGGAAGGACTCTCTTTGATGGAGTGATAAGGAGTAAGGAGAGCTTTATCAACATGAGTAAATGGTTTTGGTGGCACCTATGATTTTATCTCTTCGAAAATGATGTGAAGGTGTCTTTTGTTGTGGGACTTAGTCATAATGACGCTGTTGAGAATGATGACGAAGCAGACACATGATGTGATGAGATTGGGTGAACGGTAATCCACATCCTTGTTGTGGATTACAAAGCAATGACATAGTGATGATGTAGACATGTGACAATAGCATGTGGATCCCATATTGGAATGATATATTCGGTGCTACTTTTCTCATCAAAGTGACTTAGTCATTTTGAAGGGAGTTTCATGGATGTCTCTTCGATACCACGATGATAATCTTCATTGAATGGACAAAGTCATGTCGCCAGGACTATGAAGCTAGTCTCTTCGATATGGTGATGGAAGAATGTAATGATGATCGTAGGATCCGATAAATTAAGAATGATGTGGTTAAGGTAGGAAAGTAGAATATTGTCACATGGCGATCAATCACTCATTGATTTTGCATCCTTGTTGCAAAATCACTAATTGGTCAATTGATATCGTTGACAATAGTGATCTAAGGGGATGATATTTCTAGGGCATTAATACTTGATGCGAGAAGGTACAAGGAATGAAACAATTTCATATGTGGTGAATATAACTGTGAACTAGTTTGATCCAATGGTGAAGTAATGGCACACATTCTCCTATCAATGAACAAGGAATGAGATTGATCCAAGAGAGAGGATGAATGAACAAGAATTCTTGCACAGATTACAAGGAAAATTTTCAACAAGAATTTTGTTGACTATTGGATATAGATGACGGTTCTAAAGCATAGAAGAATACATAGTTTGAATTTGAACTCACTTCATAGGAGAATGGTGAAACGATATACAAACCCTAGAAATAGCCTACCAAAAATGAAATGGTTCATTGAATTTCTATTAGGGTTACGTGATGAGTAGAGTTGCTTCTCGATGATGACATAATATGTTATATAATAGTATTTTAGTGATGTGAACTGGTTGAGTGGTTGGTTTGTGTGTGTGAAAGAATATTACAATCAGTGAGTAAAGTGTGTTACTGTATTAGTGTGTCAAAATATGATTATATATTTGAAGTTGTTTACAGTTGGGTGTGAGAGTGAACAGAGATAGAAGTGTAATGTACTAAATTGATGCATTATAGGCTATGTAGAACCAGTTTTATGCATACTTGAAAGTGTAAATCTTTAGAGGTTGTAGCCTCATTATATCGAGTTGTAGCCCAATTTAGGTGATTGTAGTCTCCTTGGAGTTGTAGCTCCTAAAATAGGGTGTTGTAGCATCCTTGAAGTTGTAGCTTCTAAAACAAGTAGTTGAAGGTTCCTCAGAGTTGTAGCTCTTAAAATTGTAACTAAACTTCTTTGCTTGTGAGGCTGGATTAGGATAGTAGATCCTAGCAACATTTCTCATCGTGGTTTTTTCCCATCTTGGGTTTTCCATGTATATCTGGTGTTATGTGTTGATATCTTTTGTGCTTGTGGTTATTATATATGTTCATGCTTCAATTAACACATCTGAGTTTAAGTTTGAATCTGAAAAGGGTTTAAGGTATAAAAGTTTTAATATCTACTAATTCACCCCCCTCTTAGTAGATCATTGTGTTCTGACATTAATATGCCACCTAAAACAATAAGGGAGTTTATATCAATTTTTTTTTTTCTGAAATATCTAATGGGAAATTATTTTATTTAAGTTCATGTATTTTTGGACAATACACTAGTTGTGGAAATATTTCATTCTTAAGATTTTGCATGTATGAAAGTGTCGATAATGATTTTGGACAACAATTAGTGGATGTTTTAAAAGATTCAAGAGTGTTGAGTATCATTTAAAAGATGGAAAAATTAGAAATTGTTGTGATTTAATTACATAAAAAGTTAGTGTACATGCATTCATATCAAAATTTAAGAGTAATATTTTACCAAAACATGTCAAGCACTTTCAACATGCTCAATGGCTTGATGGCCAATTTCATGCATGTAGAAACACATTTCTAGTTGGTATTATACTATCAATGTTTGATTTTATGGAAAACTATACTCTAGCTCCATAAGAGAAAACCCAATCACAATATTATAATTTAGTGCAAGTGGCTACGTTTGTTCATATTGTTTATAGACATGTAGATGATAGCACAAAGGATGATAGAAATTTTTTGAGGGAGTATCATTTCTATTTGAGTGACAAACAGTTACACTCACAATATTGTTTCAATATATTTTATAAAAAAATAAGAGAAAGAGGAATCCAGACGACAAAACATCTCATATGGTCAAATAATTGTACGAGATAGTTCAAGAATGCTTGAATGTTCTATTAGTTAAGTAGGGTTCACAAGGAACATAATGTCCAACATATGTGGATTTTTTTTGAAGCTGGACATGGTAAAGGAGAACATGATGGAGCCGGTGTGTGTGTTAAGAGAATTCTTGCTAGAGAAGAACTAAAAATTGAGGATGCAATAAAATTTAAAGATGCAGGTGGGATTGTGGATTGGTGCAATACAAGATTATCTACACCTATTCAAGTGAGTAC